>JAUIMM010000384.1:5845000-5860000 GCA_031769625.1 Taudactylus pleione
CCTGCTCTAGTTTGCATAATTCTATAGGTGTCTAATGTTGACAATCAATATGTATATGTAGATCTACTAATACTAAGCACACAGGGATAATAGTTAGGTGGTTTTAATGGATTTGGTAAATACTACAACAAATTAGGGATGTGCAGGCTCGGTTCTACTCGGTTCCGTTCGGTTCTTTTTACCGGATCTTATTGGGTTTCAGCTGTCACGAGTTTTGGATAGCCAATAAGATTCGGTAAAAAGAACCGAACGGAACCGAGTAGAACCGAGCCTGCACATCCCTACAACAAATCAATTGAGAAGTCAGTGCTCTCTAATTTGAGGAGTAATGTACGCAGTATATGGTACAGGGAAGTGTATAGGAGTATATAGTCAAATGAACGTAGAAAAAAATGGAGGGATAAAACAGTGAACAATGTCCTTTGAATATAGGAAAAAATTAAATATATAGTGCAGATGGAATTAATGTCCTGGGCGGGTTGCGCTCTGGAGGGGTGGTGTCCCGTGCCCTCCGGACCGACAACTACAGGATGATAAACTGTCAAATTCTCCCAAACAGACAAGAACTAATTTTCAAAAAAGCGCCAGACCTGAACAGGACACTAAACAAAAATCACATGCCGCCAAAAGAATCAAAACAAAGGACCAGTATGATTTACCTCTAGGAGGGGGTTTCTTCCACTGTGGTAACTGTCACACATGCCGCACATGCACACCTACAACCAAAAGAATCAAAACCTTAGTTGGTTTGTTTGGCTATAAAGATTTCATCATTAGGGAACACATCACATGTACAAGCACAGGGGTCATTTACTTAGCGGAATGCCCCTGTGGCCTTCAATATGTAGGGAGAACAAAAAGACCACTGAAAATTAGAACTGCAGAACATGTGTGTAACATTCGCAGAGGCCTAGAATCCCACAGTTGATCAAACCATTTCCTACTCAAATATGACAAAAACCCATCAGGACTAAGCATCATACTGTAGGAATAAAACATGTACTCAGGAACTTAGGTGGGGCAACTTTGACCTAGTTCTAGATGAGGAAGAATTGAAGTGGATCTTCACCCTCTAAACACAGACCCCAGATGGACTAAATATAGATAATTAAGTCAAAGCCATTATTTGCCACTGACCATTCCTAAATAACAGGGTTCATCTCAATAAATATTGTAGTGGACACAAAAAACCCAAAAGAGGAGTCCATATCTACAAAGAGACCCTCTGTATAATTAATATATTACAGAATATGTGCTTTATACAATCACAACACAGCGCTAATAAATACACGAGTAAATCATCAAATCACCATAGTCATCAAACACACCACATGATGAAGCGAAGTAAAGGAGAAAGAGGTACAGTTAGATATCCCCACTAGTGTGCCACATAAAATATGTGACGTGCAGCTGCCACCCACCACACATTTAGTACCATAATTATGTGACAACAAACTGAAACACAAATAATACCAAGACACAGGACACAACATTAACTAAGCAACTAAGAATGCGTTAAGCCACATACGAGAAGACCCGCAAATATCTACATAGTAGTTTATTTCTAAAATAAATGAGTTTCCATGACAACCACATTAACATTAGTAATGGAGAGACAAACTTTCCTGCAATCTATTACATTTGGTTTCCTTGACAACCAATATGCAAGCCATGTCAGACAGGAAACCAATTAGAACCTCACCCAGTTTCCTTGACAACCCCTATGCTAACCATGCCTCACAAGAAGCCTATTTAAATCTGATTAAGACACATCCATCATTCACATCCCTGAGGAAGACCGAAAGGCTGCAACACATTGGACAACATTCAATCCATCTTTGGAACACATGCTGATATAGGAACGCTTACCGGAGTAAGCACTAACAAGAATACCTGTTCCCCAAGGATTCGCTCAATTCAGGAAGCGAAAGGCAAACCAGAGTATCCAGGAAGTGTGCACATGGCACACACCTTAACTGCCTCTGTACGGACCTATTCTACCCACCATCTGGTGGGTAGAGCCACCATCAACGTCGATCGATGGCCAGCGACCACGTGATCAACTGTAATCATGGTTCCGGTGGTCTTGCCACGTCTGGTGAATCAACAGGACCTATAGTGTGTAACTTGGCACACACTGCAATGGAGGCGGAGAGACTGTGTACCTGACAGAACCTTTCACACAAGGATTAACATCGACAGCAAGAAGGGTAAGTTGTCGGACCGGAGGGCACTGGACGCCGCCCCTCCAGAGCGCAACCCCCCAGGACATTAATTCCATCTGCACTATATATTTAATTTTTTCCTCTATTCAAAGTACATTGTTGACTGTTTTATCCCCCCCATTTTTTCTACGTTCATTTGACTATATAATCCTATACACTTTCCTGTACCATATACTGCGTACATTACTCCTCAAATTAGAGAGCACTGTGACTTCTCAATTGATTTGTTGTAGTATTTACCGGATCCATTAAAACCACCTAACTATTATTCCTGTGTGCTTAGTATTATTAGATCTACATCTACATATTGATTGTCACATTGGGCACCTATAGAATAATGCAAACTAGCGCAGGCACTATAACTGTATATATTATCATTGTCTGTAGGAGATCTCTGATTATGTCCATAGTGCCAGCAGCTACCATTATCCTATACCAACCAACAAGCGCAGGTTTCGCATCAATGTCATACAAATGATTCAATGTAAATCAACTGTATTTACCAGTGAGCCATCTTTATCACCAAGTAGAAATAATGATTTGGCTTAGTGGTACAAGAATATTTTCTTTAGTGACCTGGGTTTGACTGTGCCTGAAATATAAGGGAGTTATATGAAAAAAGAAAAAAAATAGGATTTGCATATATAGTAAGCAATAAGCTTTCTCGGTTTTTTAAGTGATCCTTCTAACAAGCTCATCTGATCACCTTTTAAATATTGTAGTTTTAACAAGGTTTCCATCTGGCCAGTCAACGTCGTTATCTGCAGACTCACTTACCGTCTTTATTGTGAAAGGAAGTTTAGAGTCTTGATACATTTTGCTGATATAAAACTGATCTGATCCTGTTTTAAAAGTAAAGTGCTAGAAAATGGTTTCAATATATAGACAATAATAATGACTGCGCAAAAACCGTCAGATGCAGCCTCTGAGGGAAATAAAAAAAAAGCACTCTAAACAAATTCTTCAAATAGTCAACCTTGTACACAATAGCTTTTCCTCAAAATGGCGCAAAATGACATCTAAATAATACATTAATCAGTCCTTATATCTAAGTCTCTTCAATCTCTTTTATGGGTGTTTCTTCATATAAATTGGAATACTTCGGTCAAATAGATAAAATTTCACTCCCCAAATCGTGGTCCTCAGACACTCAGATAAAAAAAGCAAAATACATAGTCCAATATTGGCAAAAAACAGTGATAAATTTATTCTGACATCGTACTCACATCTTAATAGAACTTTAAAAAATATATCACCACAAGGGTATACATATAGGTATTTAGTTGCTCCTTTCAGGGCCGTAGCTAGGGTAGTGCGGCCGGTGCCTTCGCACAGGCCACCACAGGCCTGGGGACGCTGTTTGGGCCTGTCAGATTTCTGTTTATTATCATTCTCACTTGTAGCTTCCTCTTATTTCATCCCCAGCATCTCCTGGCCTCCCCTATCTCTTCCCTGGCCCTTCCCCATGAAGCCATGGCCCTTTTTTGGGTGCATTATGTCCCTTTGAAAAATGAGGGGGATGCCAATGCTCTTTCTGGCACAGGGCACCAAAAAGTCTACTTACGGCTCTGGCTCCTTTCATCCATAATTTACCATCACAGATTGAATCAGGTTGAGGCTCAAGGTAACAGGATCCTCTCTCCTCCTTAAGGTGCAATATAAGATGGCAGCAGCAGCAGTATCCAACAAAACATACCAGCATCAGGTCATCACCAGCTTAAAGCTTTTCGAACTTCAGCAGCATGGTGACCTCATTACAATAGCAGATATATATATATATATATATATATATATATATATAATTACCTATACTAATTGAGAACACTCCCACAATGAATTTGCCCCTTTCCCAGCATATGCTGCTTCCGGAAGTGACGTCATCGTATTCCAATATTGCCGGGAACCGGAACTGCACAATGTGTTCCACCCGGTATACGGACTGGAAGTGGTAAGGGTTTCTTTATTTTTATAGTCCATTTGTATTTGGGAAATCCGGAAAAAACACTTGGTTCCTTATTCTCCATTTAATTTATAAATGCAGTAAGTGGTCCAAAGTACTGGTGACTTGGTCCATATGAGTTCATAGTAGTCCACAAAAAAATAGATATATATTCATGCTATTATCTAATTTTATGTAAGTATTCTAAAATTATTTTAAAAAAAAAGCAGAAATATCAGTTAAATACATAAAATGAACCTATAAATATTAAAGATTTTTAAAACCATTTCCTTTTTTAAATTCTCCATTCAACCATTTGGGGTCAGAGTTCCTAATTTTAAATATCCATTTAATTTCTGTCTTGGACAATCTGACCTCTAGATCTCTAGTTTTTTATGTTGGTAAAATGGTTTGTATGCCCCAAAATGCTTTTATGTATCAAGGATTTGATTTGTACATTCTTGAAATGCATAGATACAGTATGGGTCTCAACACCTTTCTTTATATTATAGATGTGCTCAGTTAAACATACTTTTAAATTCCTACTTGTTTTGCCAATGTAGATAAGACCACATTGACATTCTAGGGCATATATTACACACTTTGAGCTACAGGTAATGAAGTCTCTGATCTGATGAGTGTCTCTCTTTACCTGAAATTCTTTAAGCTTACTCTGCCCTTTTACAGTTTGGCACATTGTATATAGGCCACATCTGTGAAATCCATGACTTATACTGCTGCTTTGTTTTTCTCCTCAATAGCACTATGTACAAGTTTGTCTTTAATGTTGGGTGCCCTTCTATATATAATAATGGTTTGGTCAGGTATAAGGTTACCAATAACTGAATCCTTTTTTAAAGTGATCCAATGTTTTTTAAAAACCAACTCAATTTCTTTATGTTGTGAATTAAAATTACTTATAAAAGACCATTGATGGTCTTTCCCATTTTTTTCTTATTTTCTTCTAATAAGGCTTTTCTATCTATTTGCTTTACATTCTCATAAGTTTTTTTGATTTTCTCTCTGTCATACCCTTTGTCTAAAAACTGGTTTCCCATCTCAGCAGTTTTTCACACATCACCTTCTGTGCAAATATGTTTAACACGTAAAAATTGTCCATGTTCGAACTCCATCTAGCCAGTTTTTATGATGCTGGCTGTTAATCTCAATACAACTATTCGAGTCTGTACTCTTCCTATGAGTTTTGGTGTGTAAATTACCTTTTATATACAAACACAGATCTAAAAAAGTGATTTCAGACTGACTAATAGAGAATGTAAAATTAATATTAAAATCATTGCCGTTACAGGACTCACAAAATACTTGAAGCTCTTCTTCTGGGCCTTTCCAAATAAATAAAACATCAATAAAATGTTTCCATATTACCAGTCCCACACCCAACTGATTTCCACGCCACATCCTCAAATCCTCCCAGTGAGCCATATAGAGTTTGGCATAGCTAGGGGAGAACCTGGTGCCCATTGTCATCCCAAAGTTTGTATAAAATAGGATCCATTAAAATAAAAATTGTTGTTCATTAAAATAAATGTAATACCTTTTTAAAATAAAGCTTTTTATTTCTAAAGAGAGATCTGATGTATCTAAAAGTAAGAAACAGCTCTTATACCCATTTCAGTATAAATTATGGTTGTATAAAGTCGATACATCTCCACTCACCAGATAATAATTTTCCTGCCATTCTATTGTTTCTAATAAATTTAAAACTTCTCCAGTATCTTTTAAAAAGGCGTTAGTCTGCCTAGCCAACATAAAGAAATTGAGTTGGTTTTTAAAAAAAACATTAGAGAATTTTAAGAGGATTCCATTATTGGTAACCTTATACCTGACAAACCATTTATATATAGAAGGGCACCTTACCTTAGGGACAAACTTGTACATAGTGCTATTGAGGAGAAAAAAAGAACAAGCAGTAGAAGTCATGGATTTCACAGATGTGGTCTATGTACAATGTGCCTGACTGTAAAAGGGCAGAGTAAGCTTAAAGAATTTCAGGTAAAGAGAGAGACTCATCAGATCAGAGACTTCATTGCCTGTAAATCAAATAATGTAATTTATGCCCTATAATGCCAATTTGGTCTTATCTATGTTGGCAAAACAGGTAGGAATTTAAAAGCATGTTTAGCTGAGCACATCCGTAATATAAAGAGGTTTTGAGACCCATACTGTATCTATGCATTTCAAGAATGTACATCAAATCCTTGATACATAAAAGCATTTTGGGGCATACAAACCATTTTACCAACATGAAAAACTAGAGGTCAGATTGTCCAAGACAGAAATTAAATGGATATTTGAATTAGAAACTCTGACCCCAAATGGATTGAGCGGAGAATTTGAAATTAAATGGTTTTTATAAATTTATCTTTAATAATATTTATAGGATCATTTTATGTATTTAAATCTGATATGTATGCCATTTTTTTTTTTTGTTAGATAATTTAACATTTATTAGAAACAATAGAATGACAGGAAAATTATCTGGTGAGTGGAGATGTATCGACTTTATACACCATAATTGATACTGAAATGGGTATTAGAGCTGTTTCTTACTTTTTAGATACATCAGATCTATTTTCGGAATAAAAAGCTTTATTTTAAAAAGGTATTACATTTATTTTAATGAACAACAATTTTTATTTTAACGTATCCTATTTTATACAAAATGTTGGGATGCAATAGGCACCAGGTTCGCTCCTAGCTACGCCAAACTTTATATGGCTCACTGGGAGGATTTGAGGATATGGCGTGGAAATCAGTTGGGGGTGTGCCTGGTAATATGGAAACATTTTATTGATGTTTTATTTATTTGGAAAGGCGCAGAAGAAGAGCTTCAATTATTTTGAGAGTCCCTTAATGGCAATGATTTTAATAATTTTACATTCTCTATTAGTCAGTCTGAAGTCACTTTTTTAGATCTGTCTGTATATAAAAGGTATTTTACATACCAAAACTCATAGGAAGAGTACAGACTTGAATAGTTGTAATGAGATTAACAGCCAGCATCATAAAAACTGGCTAGATGGAATTCGAACATGGACAATTTTTACACGTTAAACATAATTGCACAGAAGGTGATGTGTGAAAAACTACTGAGATGGAAAACCATTTTTTAGACAAAGGGTATGACAGAGAGAAACTTGAAAAAGCTTATGAGTGTAAAACAAATAGATAGAAAAACCTTATTAGAAGAAAATTATGAAAAATGGGAAAAGACCAGTAATTTTAATTGCCAACAAAGAAATTGAGTTGGTTTTTAAAAAACATTGGATTATTTTAAGAGGATTCAGTTATTGGTAACCTCATACCTGACAAACCATTACATAAATCAAATCCTTGATACATAAAAGCGTTTTGGGACATACAGACCATTTTACCAACATGAAAAACTAGAGATCAGATTGTCCAAGACAGAAATTAAATTGATATTTAATTTAGGAACTCTGGCCCCAAATGGATTGAACGGAGAATTTTAAATTAAATGGTTTTTTTTATAAATTTATCTTTATTAATATAGGTTCATTTTATGTATTTAACTCTGATATTTCTGCCTTTTTTAGATAATTTTAGAATACTTATGTAAAATCCGATAGCATGAATATATATCTATTTTCATGTGGACTACTATGAACTCATATAGGCTACGTGTCCAGTACTTTGGACTACTTACTGTATTTATAAATTAAGTGGAGAATAAGGAACCAAGTGTTTTTTCCGGATTTCCCAAATGCAAATAAACGCTAAAAATAAAAACCCTTACCACTTCTGGTCCGGATACTGGGTAGAATGCATGGTGCACTTCCGGTTTCCGGTAATGTTGGAACGCATTGCAATGAACTTCCGGTTCTGGATGCTAATGATGTCACTTCTGGTCACGGCATATGCTGGGAAAGAGCACCAATTCAGGAAATTCATTGTGGGAGTGTTCTCAATTAGTATAGGGGTGTGTGTGTGTGTATATGTATGTGTATGCATATATATATATATATATCATCTGCTATTGTAATTAAGTCACCATGCTTCGGAAGGACATGAAGTCCAAAAAGCTTTAAGCTGGTTATGACCTGATGCTTGTATTTTTTTGGGGGTACCGCTGCTGCCATCTTATATTGCTACCTTAAAGACGAAAAAGGATCCCATGACCTTGAGCCTCAACCTGATTCAATCTGGGATGGTAACATGCAGATGAAAGGAGCAACTATATCCCTATATGTATACCCTTGTGGTGATATGTTTTTTAAAGTTCTATTAATATGTGAGTGCGATGTCAGAATAATTTTATCCCTATTTTTCTGGCAATATTGCACTATGTGTATTTTTTTATTTTTTTTTGTCTGAGGACCACAATTTGGGGAGTGAAATTTTATCTATTTGACTGGAGTATTCCAATTTATATGAAGTAGAAACACGCCCATAAAGGACTGATTAAATTTATTATTTAGAAGATATTTTGCACCATTTTGAGGGAAAGCTAATGTGTATAAGGCAAATGGTTTCAAATCCGGCACCTAAAAGTTATTTATTCTCTTGGTAACATTGTTTCAGTTCAGGGTAGAAAAAAAATCGACAAAGGGGCCTATCTATTACATAACTTTTTGCACGATCCGACCAAAGCCAGGAGGTTTTGGTCACATCGTACAGAAAGTCATGTAATGTATAGCTGGCAAGGACCAGCTATGCGCGTGCACGTTGGATCCTTGCCGACCTCGACTATCTACTGAACATGCTCGTCAGGTTCGGCATGTTCAGAGATGGGGGGTCAGGCTCCTATACTAAATGACATTCAGTGAACGCTGTTCAGTGCGGGCGCCGCACCTCTGTGACCTGAAGGTCTGAAAGCTAGTCGTTCAGTCTTTCAGGTCGTCTAGTGCAGGGGTTCCCAACCACGGTCCTCAAGGTACACTAACAGTCCAAGCACAAGCAACTTATTTAGTACCTCAGTTATTTTGATTAAATAATCTGTGCTTTAGGAAGGAGGATATCACCAAAACCAGGACTGTAAAGCTGGGTACACAGAAATATTTTCTGTCCAACCATCCAACTAGTTGATTGGTTGGAATGAAAATCTGGTAATGTATGGGAGTAACTGATCAGCAATTTGCTCCTAAATGCCAGAAAACAGATGAAAATGGTAGTTCAGACAAGTTTGTTAAATGTTTGATCGAAACAATTTGTTCAGTTTTTGTCCATTTTCCGGCATTTGGGAGCAAATTGATGATTGTAATTTGCTTTCATACCTTACCAGATTTTCATTCCAACCAATCAACAAGCTGGATGGTTGGACAGAAAATCTTTACGTATGAACCCAGCCTTAGGACAGCTTTAGCAAGTGGTCAGGTCGATGGTCGAGACAATCGCGACCATCGGGGCTTGCAACGAGACCCTTGTGGTAGGGTCTTGTCTGCCGCAAGCCCTAGTGAGCTTTCGGCTCTAATAGAGCCGGAAGCTCACCACTGACATCACGCGTGATGTCAGTGGGGCCGCCCCCAAACGGCAGGCGTTCCTTCGGGAACACCTCTGTTTGGCCAGCCACCCCCCCACCCCGCCTACAAAATGGTGTGAGCTGTCAATCACCATCGACAGCTGCCCCTTTTGTAGTGTCCCCCGGAGCGAGAGAAATTATCTCTCGCTCCAGGGCTTGTGCACGCGCAGTGCGGCCAATGCGTGTGCGCAGGGCCTCAACATCAACCCACTTGCGAGCGCTCAGCTCTTCTGATCGGGTCTGAAGAGACCATTAGTGTGCCTTGAGGACGGAGGTTGGGAATCACTGGCCTAGTGGATAGGCCCCTTAACAGTCACCACCAATTTAAATGTTGCAAACATGGAGACTAAAATTAAAGTAACAGGTGGCTCAAAATTAAATTTTAAAACGAAGGTTCACTTAAATTGAAAAATAGAGGATTTATTTGCCCTATTGGAAAGAGCTGGAAGAAAAGTCAAGGCTGGTTTTTGAAGGGCCAATTTAACATATTGATTGTAAAGTGATCTAAAAATAATTGGTCAAATGTGATATGTGCTTAAAACCATTTAGTTCATTGTTGGAAAAAAAGAAAAACCTTTCCCCTCGTGGCAGCCATAATGAGATTAACACCTTAGTCATCTGGTGTCTTTTTTTTTTTTTCTCTCAGCTGGGTGTAGTTATGTACAGTAGGTAGTTTCTATCTTGAGGGTCCCTGCAATTTTCTTCTTCAATGCCCTTCTGCTCCACGGGAGGTTTCTGTCCTCCCTGAGCTCGCCTTAGGACACCTGCATTACATTTTGTTCCCCATCTTTTTAGGAAGCAGGACTGGCTAGTAAGTCTGGGGCTGGTTATGCTTTAGGTGGGGGACCCCAGGTCATTTTTTTTTTTTTAAATAAAAACACTTTATATTAGGTATACAGGCAGAAACCTACACAAATCACTGATCTGTGTATGTTTCTGCCAAACTCGCAGCTCAGGAGGTGAGTGTTTAAAACTTCTATTTCACAGTGAGTTTGCTACAATCTCTCACGAGATTGGAAACTCTAATCTTTTGCGAGTTGCAACTTTTTTAAGTAAAGTACTGCCTATTTTGGCTGATGGTGAGTTTTTTCGAGTTTGCAATCTCACATGAGTTTTAACAGTGAAAAGACAGAACTCACTTCCAATCTCACTTGAGTTTGTCTTTAGTAAATTAGTGAGATGAAAAACATGCCTAAACTCACATGAGTTTCCAACTCACCCAAACTCACCCAAACTCAAAGCTTAGTAAATTTACCCCTTTGTATCTTATGCACTATCCCTTTGCTGCCTATAGAGGAGACTGCAAAGAGAAGTTATACCTATATCTGGAAATTAAATAGTAATAGTAAGTCCCTTGGCACAGCTGTTAGACTATGCGATACCTAAACATTGGTAAATAGGCTAACCATGTTGCATCAACAGACTTTCTATTCCATTCTGCATGAAGTATGGCTTTAGTGGTGTCACCAGGAGCGCTCTCTGGCTGTTTCCATTGGTAATGGATCCACAATCTAATCACAGTAACTCCATTATGTACCTGTCAGACACCAGGGTAGAAGGAATAGATGTTCTGTCTATGCCATGCTGTACTAATACCATGGAATGGCTGGGGTAAGTTATTTTTCCTCCTTTTCCTTAATTACCCACATACTATGGATAATTAGAAAATAATTGGTACAGCCAGTGGTGGTTCTTACCTAGTGACTGCGAGGCTGCAGCCTCCCAGTAAAATCCTCCACTGTTCAGTGAGTCAGTGCAGTCCGTGACTGCACTGGCTTCACTGTGACTGGAGGTGGCTTCCTATTGGAAATGCCATCTGTCAGTCACGCTGAAGACAGGCAGCCAGGGGAAGGTGTCTCCTCCCCCTGGGACTGCCAGTCCAGGCTGCGATCAGCAGAGAGCAGCTTCAAGTGGAAGCCGCTGCTCTGCCTTTTGGGCAGTCCTACAGGGCTTCTCAGGGCTGCAATCAATGCAGCCCCGAAAAGCTGGTGTTAGGCGTGGGCATGCGCAGGTCCCAATGCCTGCCAGATTCATTGAGCAGCCCCCAGGACCCAGGTCAGCAGCGGCAGCCCCCCTCAGGCAGGAGCCGATGCTGCTCAGTACGGCCATGGCCAAAAGTTTTGTGAATGACTAAAATATTGGTTTTCACAAAGTTTGCTGCTTCAGTGTTTTTAGACCTTTTTGTCAGATGTTACTATGGTATATTGAAGTAAAATTACAAGCATTTCATAAGTGTCAAAGGCTTTTATTGACAATTACATTAAAGGGTCAATATTTGCAGTGTTGACCCTTCTTCATGACTTCTGCAATTTGCCCTGGCATGCTGTCAATCAACTTCTGGGCCACATATTGACTGATGGACACCCATTCTTGCCTAATCAATATTTGGAGTTTGTCAGAATTTGTGGGGTTTTGTTTGTCCATCCGCCTCTTTAGGATTGACCACAAGTTCTCAATGGGATTAAGGTCTGTGGAGTTTCCTGGCCATGGACCCAAAATTTTGATGTTTTGTACCCCGCGCCACTTAGTTATCACTTTTGCCTTATGGCAAGGTGCTCCATGATGGAAAAGACATTGTTCATCACCAAACTGTTCTTGGATGTTGGGAGAAGTTGCTCTTGGAGGATGTTTTGGAACCAATTCTTTATTGTTGACTGTGTTTTTATGGCAAAATTGTGAGTGAGCCCACTCCATTAGCTGAGATGCAACCCCACACTAGAATGGTCTCAGGATGCTTTACTGTTTGCATGACACAGGACTGATGGTAGCGCTCACCTTTCTTTCTCTGGACAAGTGTTTTTCCAGATGCCCCAAATTATCTGAAAGGGGATTAATCAGAGAAAATAACTTTACCCCAGTCCTCAGCAGTCTAATCCCATGCAGAATATCAGTCTGTCCCTGATTTTTTTTTTCCTGAGGAGAAGTGGCTTCTTTGCTGCCCCAGGCCATCCTCCAAGTCTTCACGCACAGTGAGGCGAAGATGCACTCACACCACCCTGCTGCCATTTATGAGCAAGCTCTGCACTGGTGGTTCAACGATCCAGCAGCTGAATAAACTTTTGGAGACTGTCCTTGTGCTTGCTGGATGTTCTGGTGCCCTGAAGCATTCTTCACAACTATTGAACCTCTGTCCTTGAAGTTCTTGATGATCCGATAAATGGTTGATTTAGGTACAATCTTACTAGCAACAATATCCTTCCCTGTGAAGCTCTTTTTGTGCAAAGCAATGACTGCATGTAACCATGGTTAACAGAGGAAGAACAATGATTTAAAGCTCCATCCTCCTTTTTAAAGCTTCCAGTCTGTTCTAACACAATCAGCATGACAGAGTAATCTCTAGCCTTGTTCTCGTCAACACTCACCTCTGTTAACGAGAGAATCACTGACCTGTTAGCTGGTCTTTTTCTGGGAGGACTGAAATGCAGTGGAAATGCTTTTGGGATTAGGGGCCTGATTCAGACCTGCTCGCAAGCAGGTCGATGGCCAAGCAGTGTGCACGTGTGAGCCCCGGAGCGAGCGAGAAATCACTCGCTCCGGTGCTCGCATCCAAAATGGGTGGCTGTCGATGTTGATAAACGGCTCGCCCCATTTGGTAGGCGGGTCGGAGGGGTGGCTGTCCAAACGGAGGCATTCCCGAAGGAACGCCTGCTGTTTGGGGGAGGCCCCTCTATTAGAGCCGAAAGCTCGCTGGGGCTTGCGGGAACGAGACCCTACCACAAGGGTCTCGTCGCAAGCCTGATGGTCGTGACCATCATGACATCACCTGGCCGCTTGCTAAAGCTGTGGGTGGTCACCCACAGCGATGTGAGCAGGAAGGAGGCTGGTTTTAAGAAAGAAAAAAGTGGCCGCCCTAATTCAGAGCACTTCATTGTCATGGCAAAGAGGGACTTTGAAACTAATTGCATTTCATCTGATCACTTTTCATGACATTCTGGAGTATATGCAAATTGCCATCATAAAAACTGAAGCCGCAGACTTTGTGAAAACCAATATTTGTGTAATTCTTAAAACTTGGCCATGGCTGTAGAGCTCACAGTTCTGCTACACAAACCATGGGAAATTGCCATGGTTTGTGGTGGCTTTGGGAATGCATCATGAATAAGTCTTTGCCTCTGCCACCTTGGTCATATCTACTGTACCAGAGAAAGATCTGCCATCTCTCTGCCCATGACCAATGAACAATAGGGATTACTATTACCTACCAAAGCTGTTGTCAGGGCAGTTTCTGTTTACTTCTCCAGAACGACTGATTTTACAAAGACCAATCTACCATATGTCCTTCCTGTAGGACCTCAACAAGGGCATGCTCTGTCTACACCTACTGTTGCAAGATAGATCCGGAATATCATTGCACAGGCTCACAAAGGGAACAAACCTAGTATGCTATGAAGCCAAAAGGTGCATACACATGTAACTATTTTTTGAACAATTTAACTGTAACGAGGTAGTTATCATTCATCGTTGAAAAAAACATTCAGTTTCTGAGTTATAACGATGAATGATTATCGTTCATGCGCGTTCCCCTTTGTAGCTCATTCTGACTGACCAACTGAACCATTTTCACTAAGGGAATATGAAAAAAATTGTTTGTAGTTCAAAAAATCGTTCATTACACTTTAAAAAATCTGACAGATAATCTGACAAAATCGTTCATAAAATCGTTGGTAACAAAATCATTGTGTGTGTATGCAGCTTAACTGTGTTTTCTACAAAAGCAGTGGCAGCCTTTTGTTGGAAATGTGTGTGCAGGAGTTGATACTGCAGTTATATAGGCACATACCAACTGATGACTCAAACTGTGAATAGCCCAGTGTTATTGATGGATAACTGGTATAGCCACACTCTCTGTGAAGTATACACTGGTAATGATGGAGTGTAGCTTGGGCGTAATCTGGTCCTATACTGCTCACCAGCCGGTGAGTGTATACTGCTTGCATGTAGTGGTGCAGGATGCTGGAACAGCTTTATGGGTCCCATTTATCAACAAAACATAACCCCTTTAGCACTCGCTAATAGGGTTGCATCATCCTTTCTGTATTCATCTATCATCTATCTATCATTTATCTAAGATTACCGCTCTTTGACACAGCATCGTTCTCCGTGTCTTTAGATGGTGAGAGTGATGCGGTACCCATTGATGGTAATGGGGCCCTGGCGCTGCCTTTCCAGCTTCAGCATAGCCTTCCAGGCACTGTCAGGTTCCCGTGTTATGCACATGCGAAGACAGACCTTTGCACATGCGCATTACACAGGAGCCAGGCACTGGCAGTGTTAGGCTGCCAGCAGCTGAGCGGAGGACTTTGCTGGACCTCGCCAGAGGGGTAAGCATTGATAAG
>JAUIMM010000384.1:5865000-5870000 GCA_031769625.1 Taudactylus pleione
AGCATTTAAATATAAATTACAGCGCAATCAAAAAATTGGAATATAAACATTACTTATAAATATTCCAGGAAATCTTTTCATTGAGGCCAGAAGGCCAAATAGTATCTAAAGAAAAAATCCATCGTGTTTCCAGCTGAAGGAGTTTGTTATTTCTATCTCCTCCTCTTAATGTGGCCGGCATGTGGTCAATGGCCATGTATTTTAATGAAGATAGCGGATGATTTGATTCCTTAAAATGTATAGCTACTGGCTGATCCATTGTTTTGACTGAGAGAGCCGCTTTGATCGCTGATCGATGTAGGGCGATTCTTTCCTTCAATTGTCTTATAGTTTTTCCCACGTAGTAAAGTCCGCAAGGACAAATTATTAAATAGATGACATAAGTTGAAGAACAGGATAAAACGTGTTTTATTGAAATCAATTTGTCCATATGTGGGTGTTTGAAGGAAGGTCCACTCATCAAAGCTTTACATGTAAGGCAGCCTAAGCATTTATAACACCCGGGGTTCTTTGACAAAAATGAGGAAGAAGAGGAAGCTGCCTTGAAGTTCGTGATATCAGCATGTACCAAGTAGTCTTTAATGTTTTTCGCTCTGGTGAAGCATGACATAGGGCGTTTGTTTTTAAAACACGTTAAATCTCTATCTGTTTTAACAATAGGCCATAGCGCTCTTGTTGCTCGTTGAAGCACTGGACTGGCTGTGCTGTATTTGCTCTTCCAAGGAATGATGTCCATCTGTTCCTTTCTTTTAGGAATCAGTAACGTGGTTCTTGGTATTTCCAGAACTTGTTGTTTTAAGGATTTAAGATTCTTTAAACCATATCCTCTTCGCATGAACTTCATAACTACTTTGTCCAGTTCATCTTCTAATTTCGATCTGTCACTGTTAATCCTGGCTACTCTTATCATTTGCGATTTAGGTAATCTTTTGATAAGAGACTTGGGATGATGACTATTCGCCCGTAGAATTGTGTTTTTGTCAGTGGGCTTAGTAAATACAGTGGTAGTGAGGCAATTCCCTTCTAGAGTTATACAAACATCCAAATAATTGATAGTTTTTGGACTGTATTGAAAAGTGAGTTTAATGGGTGAACTCCTGACATTGATTGTTTCCATTAAATTAATAAACTCAGTGGCATTGCCGGTCCACACGAAAAATAGATCGTCTGCTTCACCAGAGCGAAAAACATTAAAGACTACTTGGTACATGCTGATATAAACTATAAGACAATTGAAGGAAAGAATCGCCCTACATCGATCAGCGATCAAAGCGGCTCTCTCAGGCAAAACAATGGATCAGCCAGTAGCTAAACATTTTAAGGAATCAAATCATCCGCTATCTTCATTAAAATACATGGCCATTGACCACATGCCGGCCACATTAAGAGGAGGAGATAGAAATAACAAACTCCTTCAGCTGGAAAAACGATGGATTTTTTCTTTAGATGCTATTTGGCCTTCTGGCCTCAATGAAAAGATTTCCTGGAATATTTATAAGTAATGTTTATATTCCAATTTTTTGATTGCGCTGTAATTTATATTTAAATGCTATCTCATTCTAGAAATTGTGGGTTAATAGGATATTAATACATCTTTAGTATATATGTGCACATTTTTATTAACATGTTTACCAAGTAATTGATTTGATAACTGTTTACCAGGATTTTATTTAGTTATGAACATTCATATTTGGTCATATGCACCTTACTCTTTTCACATATTTTGCACAGCCTCATTTTCCCTTTCACTTATTGATTTCATTTTTGATATGCTTATTTTTTCATATACTTTTTTCTTCAGCGCATTATAATCACATACTCATAATGTCTGGTGGTTAATTGGCTCTTTCTTAGTTTTCATTTCTATTCTTTTCACCCACATGCATTTTTTTCAGAGCCGGTTCCAGGTGCACCCAGCAGCGTCTAATGGTCGTCATAGACACAGGGTTGCCTGGACGACAAGACGCCGGGAGGTATACACGTCATCTTCTGCTGTACAGGAAAAGTTGGGTGCGGGGCTGGAAGCGATGGAACCGGCATCTCTCTCTCTACACGAGCGGTTTTCTCACTCCTCACGACATCCTTTAAAAGGTAAGACACACAATTCACTTGTTCTCACTCACCTTGACAAAGGGGCTATGGGCTCCGAAACGTTGGATTCATGCAGTGATTTTTACTGAATACACTTGATTGGATTTTTCTAAGACCTTGAGTGCCGCTGTCCTTTCTTTGCAAATATATATATATATATATATATATATATAACCATACTTACCTGAATCCACACTGCTGCTGCTCTGGTCCGCGACGCCGCTCCCGCCGCTGCCCGCCAGTCCTCCCGGGCTGGCGCGCTCAGCATTATGGGACAGACGTCATGATGTCAGTCCCATTACCCACTGCAGGAGCTGGACGGAAGTCCGGCTCTTGCAGTGGGTGCTGCTGCAGTCAATGAGAGTCTATCTGACTCTCATTGGCTGCTGATTAACACGCGCATCGCCGCCAGCGCTGGCGGCGATGCGTGTGTTATGCACAGTCTGAGCCTGCCTCCTGGCGCTATTGGGAAAGTGCTCAGGGGGAGGGAATGGGCTCAGGTGTGCAGCACAGGGATGCCTACCGCCGGTCCTGTGTAAATGTGTAGCGCCGACCGCAATCACTGCGGTCGGCGCTACACTTGTGGCTAACTAGGGTGGGCCGGACTGTGGCCGGCGGTGCCCCCCTGCGCTGCCGGTCCCATGGCACCCAGGGCACGCACCCTGCCCGACCCCCCCTAGTTACGCCACTGTCAGTGTGTTCTCACAAATCTGGGCCGACTCGAGGCATGTTCAACAGTGCAGTCAAACAGTGGCGCCACTCCATAGAGGGTGCACCCCCCCCCTAGCCATTCCCGATTTCAGTGGGACAGTCCCGTTTTTCAGGCAGTGCCCCACTGTTCCACCAGCAGGACAGTGTGTTCCGCGGTCGGGATGTTGGGCACCTCCACCGCCGCAGCTGTGCGCCGGCCCTGGAGGAGAGGAATGGATGCCGCGCGCATGAGTGTGGCATCCATTTAGTGCAGGAAGAGGGCTGGGGGCAGCCAAGCTACTGATGTAGTGCTGGAATCGTTCACAGCCTGACGTTAACGGGAGGTGTACCATATGGGCATGCCCCCAAATAATGTTATTTTGAGGGGCATGGCCTATAGTAATTAGATCGCGCCTGGGCGATGAGTTGCCGTCCTGCACAAGGTGCGGCTCCCCCTGGAGCCAGCCCTGCCACAAATGTTGCTTAATTGAGTTGTCTGATCGCATCTTCCCATCTGATGTGCTGCATGTCAGATGGGATGATGCAACATACTATGCAGTGCGCTAATATTGCCCCTGTAATGATTTATCCGTATAGCCTATGCAGTGTGTATGCGGACACAATATATTGTTACATAATATTATCAGACTGCCTCTAGATCACAGGTTCTCAAACGCGGTCCTCAGGACCCTCAACAGTGCATGTTTTCCAGTACTCCTCACAGAATCACAAGTAAAATAAATAGCTCCACCTGTGGAACTTTTAAAATGTCAGTGAGTAATGAGTACACCTGTGCAGCTGCTGGGTGACCTGGAAAATGTGACATGTGTGGGATCCCGAGGACAGAGTTTGAGAACCACTGCTCTAGATTGATTGCATAGTTCAGGTATGTACCAGGCTTTTGAGTAATTTAAGGTCTTTTGAGACAGTCAAGTATTTAAAGTCATTAGAAAAAAAATATTAATCAATCAACTTTAAGAATGCCAAAAAAGTTCTACATGCCATGGTTAGTATTTTATAATCTGTAAAATTCAGGAAATGGTGTATTATGTAGGTTTGAAGTTTATGAAACCTGCAATTAGACCAGGGATGTCCAAAATTTACATAAAACTAATGGGAGCCTGACAGGGGCGTAACTATACCTACGGGGGCCCCATAGCAAATATTTTTATTGGCCCCCCTCTCAGCCCGCAGCCCCCAATCTCGTCCCGCTCTTGCCCCCCCCCGGTCTGAGGCCCCCCCCCGCCAGTGGCGTAACTTCATCCCAGGTGCCCGGAGGCAAGATAAATGTTGGTGCCTCCCCCCCAAACTAAAATGTACCACCCCCCAGCACCTATGCCAGCCCCAGCTGCCGCCGCCCCCCTTATGCAGTTCCTTTTATTTAATGTAGTGCTCCCCAGTAATGGTCCCCCTATGCAGTACATCCAGTAGTGAGCCCCCTGTAGTTGCCCCCAGTAGTGAGGCCCCTTGTAGTTGCCCCCAGTAGTGAGGCCCCTTGTAGTTGCCCCCAGTAGTGAGGCCCCTGTAGTTACCCCCAGTAGTAGGCCCCTGTAGTTGCCCCCAGTAGTAGGCCCCTGTAGTTGCCCCCAGTAGTAGGCCCCTGTAGTTACCCCCAGTAGTGAGGCCCCTGTATTTGCCCCCAGTAGTGAGGCCCCTGTAGTTGCCCCCAGTAGTGAGGCCCCTGTAGTTGCCCCCAGTAGTGAGGCCCCTGTAGTTGCCCCCAGTAGTGAGGCCCCTGTAGTTGCCCCCAGTAGTGAGGCCCCTGTAGTTGCCCCCAGTAGTGAGGCCCCTGTAGTTGCCCCCAGTAGTGAGGCCCCTGTAGTTGCCCCCAGTAGTGAGGCCCCTGTAGTTGCCCCCAGTAGTGAGGCCCCTGTAGTTGCCCCCAGTAGTGAGGCCCCTGTAGTTGCCCCCAGTAGTGAGGCCCCTGTAGTTGCCCCCAGTAGTGAGGCCCCTGTAGTTGCCCCCAGTAGTAGGCCCCTGTAGTTGCCCCCAGTAGTGAGCCCCTGTAGTTACCCCCAGTAGTGAGCCCCTGTAGTTAGCCCCAGTAGTGAGCCCCTGTAGTTAGCCCCAGTAGTGAGCCCCTGTAGTTAGCCCCAGTAGTAGGCCCCTGTAGTTACCCCCAGTAGTAGGCCCCTGTAGTTACCCCCAGTAGTAGGCCCCTGTTGTTGCCCCCTGTAGTTACCCCCAGTAGTGAGCCCCTGTAGTTACCCCCAGTAGTA
>JAUIMM010000384.1:5875000-5915000 GCA_031769625.1 Taudactylus pleione
GGAGCATTTTCCCTTCAGTTTTGTCTCCATCAAGTGAAAAGCATGCTCAATCGGATTCCGGTCAGGGGATTGACTTGGCCATTGCATAACATTCCACTTTTTAGCCTTAAAAAACTTTTTGGTTGCTTTTGCAGTATGCTTCGGGTCATTGTCCATCTGCACTGTGAAGCGCTGTCCAATGAGTTCTGAAGCATTTGACTGAATATGAGCATATAATATTGCCCGAAACACATTCATTCTGCTGCTTTTGTCAGCAGTCACAACATCAATAAATATAAGGGAACCAGTTCCATTGGCAGCCATACATGCCCACGCCATGACACTACCACCACCATGCTTCACTGATGAGGTGGTATGTTTTGGATCATGAGCAGTTCCTTTCCTTCTCCATACTCTTCTCTTCCCATCACTCTGGTACAAGTTGATCTTTGTCTCATCTGTCCATAGGATGTTGTTCCAGAACTGTAATGGCTCTTTTAGATGTTGTTTGGCAAACTCTAATCTGGTCTTCCTGTTTTTGAGGCTCACCAATGGTTTACATCTTGTGGTGAACCCTCTATATTCACTCTTGTGAAGTCTTCTCTTGATTGTTGACTTTGACACATATACACCTACCTCCTGGAGAGTGTTCTTGATTTGGCCAACTGTTGTGAAGGGGTTTTTCTTCACCAGGGAAATAATTCTTCTGTCATCCACCACAGTTGTTTTCTGTGGTCTTGCGGGTCTTTTGGTGTTGCTGAGCTCTCCGATGCGTTCTTTCTTTTTAAGAATGTTCCAAACAGTTGATTTGGCCACACCTAATGTTTTTGCTATCTCTCTGATGGGTTTGTTTGATTTTTCAGCCTAATGATGGCTTGCTTCACTGATGGTGACAGCTCTTTGGATCTCTTATTGAGAGTCGACAGCAACTGATTCCAAATGCAAATGTCACACCTAGAATCAACTCCAGACTTTTTACCTGCTTAATTGATAATGAAATAATGAGGGAATAGCCCATACCTGTCCATGAAATAGCTTTTGAGTTGATAGTCCCATTACTTTTGGCCCCTTAAAAAGTGGGAGGCACATATAGAAACCGTTGTAATTCCTACACCGTTCACCTGATTTGGATGTAATTACCCTCAAATTAAATCTGAATGTCTGCAGTTAAAGCACATCTTATTTGTTTCATTTTAAAGCCATTGTGGTGGTGAATAGAGGCCAAAATATGAAAATTCTGTCAATGGCCCAATATTTATGCACCTGACTGTAGATTTGCTGTCCATGATTGTCATAAAAAAGGTGTAGACCTTTATAGTCTTAGGGCTCTATTTATTAACATTATTTTTACTAAAATAAAGTGAAAAAGGGTGTTATCACACCTTTTCACATTATTTTAGTTTCACCTGTAGTTACTATAGGGCAATTGGAGTAGAATTAGTAAAATTCTACTCCAACCCCTAATTATCACTTATTTTTAGTAAAGCAGATCGCATTTCCCATAATTGTAATCTGACCATAGTTACTAAAAATAAATTGTAAAAAAATACCCGGGGAAGCCCTGTGATAATAACGCCACCTGGAGGTGGCGTTATGCAGGGTCTCCCCCAGTTACCAGGCTCCCACTCTGCTCTAATGGGGAGAGCAGAGGCAGGAGCCGGTACCAGTAATCACTGTGTGGTCTAAATAGACCGCAAGCTGATTGCTGTAAAAAAAAGAAAAAAAAAAAATGAAACTTACCTGAATCCAGGGACCGGTGATCGGGCCTCCGGTGATGGCTCCTCTCCGGTCAGCTGGTCTCCCACAGTGCACTGCTGCCCGGTCATCAGGTGATCGGGCCCCAGTGCAGTATGGGAGATCACCTGATCGGGAAGCCCGGAGAAGATCACCGGAGGCCAGGAGGATGCAGGTAAGTGTTATGAAGGGAGGGGGGGTCGCAGGGGGGGGAGGGGTGGTCGCGGGGGTCCACGATCGCGGGGGTGGGGCTTAGCGCCGGGGGGCAGGGCTTAGCGTCGGTGGGGGTTAGCAGCGGCTGTGGGTCGGCGCATGCGCGGGCTCTTAGTCGCGGTATTTTTTCCGAAAATACCGCGACTAGAGTGCAGATGGGATCTGCAGGGACAGAGCTTTATCGCAAGCTCTGTCCCTGCAAGGGATTTATAGTAAATCCCTGTGATATTGCCTGAATTCGCAATGCGAGTTCACTCGGTAATATCACACTACAATCCGCATTCAATATGCGGATTGTAGTAAATAGAGCCCTTAATCACTTGCAACCACTTCAGTGGACAAATACAAAATATTCACTGATCATTCCAGTTGCATATCTGGAGTCACTTTTGGGTGCTGAGTCTGTTTTTGTGGTCATCTGTACACTTGAGGACCCCAATGCCATAGAGAGAACCTAAGCAAAGCATGGACAACTTGCCTATTTGACCACTTGTGATGTGTTATCGAAGAGACAACTAATAACGCCTTGGTAATGCAACCCAAGCAAAGCAATTAGAAAGACTTGATACTTTAATATTGCTAATTCATAGACAGCAAAATCAAGACACAAATTTGAACATTCTGTTGTAAATTTGGTTCAGCAAAAACGGGTAGAATACAAGGATTTAAAACCTCCTCAAATTGTAAGTGTTCGTACACCTAGGTACCATTTCTATTTTATTGTACTTGTGGTGACAAAGGAGCAAATCTAGGTACCAAAATAATTTGATTAAAAAAAGCGGTCATCCGGTATATTTGGTACAGTTAGGATTGTGGGAAAAATAGGATAATCCAGGTACACTACTTTCCCCCCCAGAAGTGGCATCCCTCTGTGGTGTTGTGTCCCCACCCCTGCTTCTTACCCTAGGTGGTTGGGACTTCATACTGGCATTGTACCACTTGACTCTGACATGCTTGGACATTGACATAGGGGAGCAAAAGAGGACCACTTCACATGTAAGAAGCTGACCACTCCTTCCAGGCCAGCGGCCGGCATTCTGTGTAGGGTTGCCTTGGGGGCATTAGAAACATGAGGAGTGACATTCTGCTACTCATTCAATGTTTTAGGTGCCACCTGATCATTGGCATCCTAGGCAATTCTCTACATTCTCCTTTTAGAGTGGTGCTGGCCCTGTTCATAACATGGCTATTGTGTAGGTAGCATTAGCTACCAATTGTCTAGAACTGGGATAGATCTGTTTTTTTTTTTTTCCAAAAATGGGTGGCTGCTTATTGAAATATAATGTTAATCAATCATTTTAGATGATTTTTTTAATTTGTTGCAGTGTTGTCTTGCCATGGAGATGAGTGTATACAGGGCCGTAGCTAGGGTAGTGCGGCCGGTGCCATGGCACAGGGCACCACAGGTCAGAGGGCGCTGTTTGGGCCTGTCAAATTTCTGTTTATTATCATTCTTGCTTGTAGCTACCTCTTATTTCATCCCCAGCATCTCCTGGCCTCTCCTATCTCTTCCCTGGCCCTTCCCCATGAGTCCATTTCCCTTTTTTGGGTGCATTATGTCACTTTGAAAAAAGAGGGGGTTCCAATATTCTTTCTGGTACAGGGCACCAAAAAGTCTAGTTACGGCTCTGAGTGTATATGTACTATACATTACAAACAAAACTTGTTGGCTTATGTACAAGTTTTTTTTTTTAAATGGCAGGAACAAATTAGAAAGATTTGTGTGTAGTGCCAGCTCCACAAGCAATAGCCATATTTCTATTCCGTACCAAACAAAGTCTCTCCTGCACCATGATCTCCATGTCCCTGCCAGCCCTTGCATATGATGTGAGCACTTCCAATTTAATAGTTCCTGCTCCTGAGAGCGTAGTTGCTGCCATATGCGATGCAAACTTAAAGGTCCAGATGACTACCTGGTTAGAAATTATGTACAAATGTCAGTTTTGTACAGAAGATTCAATCTCTCGCATATAATACTCAGCACAGGCAGGGGAAAATAATTATACAGCATAAAATACAATGGTGTGTATTACATGCCCTGCTTCTTTAGGTATCAGAGTATTAACCAATAATGATGCATGTAATATATACCAGGTCTTGGCTAATAGGGGAACTTAATGACATTGTGAATAACACTAAGTAATAGGGATGGAAGGTCTATTGTAATGTGTTTAGCATGAGCCTGCAATTCTTTTATTCTGCCATGTGATCCTCTTTCCATTTCTCACTGGTGCCCATGATTGCCATAACAAACATAGGTTGTGATACTCACTGAACAAATGCAATAAACTTACAGGAATGTAATTTAAGTCTTTGGTGTTGGTCAACTTCCTGAAATCTGTGTTTACTTGCATATGATTTAACAAAAACATGAATCTATGTGCATTGTTTCTTTGCAATAGTGACTTATTTTTATGGTTTGTTTAACATCCATTTAAAACTCCTTATTTAATTTAAAACACAACATGCCCAAACAGATGTTGCAGTCTGTAGAAAAGGCTTTAGCCGTTCCAGCCTATGACCACAGTATTGCTAGAGTGGGCTTTTCAGATCCCTCTTTCGAATACCGGACTGCACTTGCAAACTAAAGACACCAGATCAACACCTCCCCACTGCGATAAGCAAGCGACAAAAGAACTCTGTATGGGACTCAGTCATCGTCTGGACAGCCTCTTATTAGAAGCATTGTCCTGGCTTGAATTTAATGAGAAACTGATCCATTACTTCATCTTTTACTGCTGCAAATATTGACATAAGAGATGATAGGGCAAGCATACAGTTAATACATGGGCACTTTCGTGTGAAATAGATTTGAAATACTAGACTAATGCTGCCCATTCACTACACAACATGGAAACAACAGCACAATTACGACATTGTAATCATGCTGTCGTTTCTATGTCTGTGATGTGCCTACACTGAACAAGCAGTCGTTCAGTGCAGGCTCATCAATCATCTGGTAACATGCTGAACCTGACGTTATCGTCAGGTTGACCAGCATGTTTGCCCAATGATAGATGTCCAATACTATTAGACCTTAAACTGCACGGTTTGCAGGAGATTACGAAGTGATTGGGCGATAACGACAGTTGTTATTGCTCAATCGCTAGGTTTAATCGCCTAGTGGATGGGCAGCAATATGTAATAGGCTGAGAGTTCAGCAGTAAACTCTCACATTGGTTGAGCTTAAGTCACCCATAGTTTTATAATTTTCACACCACTCTTAAGATATAACTAAATAATAAATAAAGACGCAACAACTGTATAAATTGCAAAAAGAGGTCACAGCCAAATTTATTAATACAAATTAGAATCAGAATTAAGCCTGGTGGCGAAAAAAGCAGTGCTCACTCAGTCTACAGCCCATATAAGTATTATTTACCAAACAATGGGGTCGAGTTTCCACCCCGTGCGCAAACCATCCTGGGAAGTACCACCTCCCCTTAACTAGCACAGTGCCTGTCCCTCCTTAGGATGATGACCTGGTCCTCTCATAAAGTAATGACCGACTCACCTTTCTCAAAGGGGAAATGCTAGCCAAGATCTGTTGCGCTTAATTGAGCTGCCAATGAGCACTGCTTTCTGCCACACAAACGTGGACTCTGACCACGCTTCGCCACCAAGACCCCGAAGACACCTCTAAATTATGCCAAGCACGACAAAATGGCTGTGACAAATAACTCTAAACTCTCATCTGTCAGGTGAACCCCATCTGGCCTATACAAATGCTCCTCCTCATAACGAATACGCGGATGCTTCACCACAATCCCATTCAAACCAACTATAAACCTGGACACTGCAGCATTCAACTTTCTCCTGATCCGATCTATAGCAGGCCCAGTGTGCGTACCACGCCAAAACCTTTGCGGGATGACTTCTGACCAACATAGCTTAACTTGTGGCCAATGTTCAGCAATCACCTTCATATCCCTCTTAATGGCATTGATCAACTCCACTCCTTTACTGGTACACAGATCATTACCACCTAAATGTACCACTAGACAATCCGGAACACCCCATTTACTCTCTGATTGCCACAGAAGGTCCAACAGACCACTTCACTTAAAACCTCTCAACCCGATCCAGCGGATTCCGCAAGGACCTGACCTGGCACAAGGGTGTCTACTCGCCCAGAAAACAAGAGTGTCCTACAATCCACACCCGACAATCTCTTCACATTTACAGGTTTTTTGGGGAAGTTTATAACAAAGCATTAGTAACGTAAATTCATTAACATGATTAACCAAGGCAGGGGAAACCGAGTTATTTGGGTGACCCAGATGGAGGTGAACGACACCAAACCTCTTTTTACTTTTGAGGGCAAAGGTGAAAAGAACTTCAAATTACCCCTAGCGACGGGTGACATAAGGCCCTGGGTTTCCCAAAGAACAAACTCGCAGGGACCGCCATTACTTTTGCAGCTTATCGCTTCTTATATAGCTTTTGAATGCAGAAGATTTCCACCTTCCTAAGCGTTTTATCGACTCAGCAGAATAGCCTGACTCTGCGGCACATGTTGCTGCTCCTATTCTGAATGAATGAGTGCCATATAGCTCAACTGGTAAGCCCAGAGCCACAAGGCAATCATTAAAAACACTTGTTAACTGAAACATAGATAGCGGGGAAAGATCCGCGTGCGCTAACCATTGCGTTGGTTGTAACTACCAGCCAATGCCACCAGGCATATGCACGGCTCCGGATGCGATGGGACAGAGATCCAATGCCCCCTCCCTAACTGATCTGTCTTTGATCTCTGTATCTTAATAAGAAGCAAATCTGGTTTAACTATCACATTAACCAACATAATACCTGTAGTAATGGATTTCTTATTAACAGTTGTTAACTCCCCAACCCTTAATGCCCCAAAAAATGCTAATGTAAAAGCCAAACTAAACAAACCTTCCTCAAAATCGTCTTTGTGCTATACCCGATACAGCCACTACCAAGTCCATTAGCATCCCCGTGTCAATAGGCCTACGAGAATCACTCGGCCTCAACTGTTCCTTTGCCCATCCCTTCAGTGCTTTAGAGATTACAAAAGACTTGGTAGGGCCCACCAAACCATTTAAACGAGCAAAATATGAAATTCCTGCCAAAGCGCCCGACATGGATGAATTTGAACAGCCGCTCTCATGCCAACGCCAGACGAACTCTAACATCAAATCCTGAATGCTCTTACCCTCTCGCGAATGGGCAGCAATGAAAGCCTGCCATTCGCTCCAAGCCGCAGCGTAGGATCTCAAAGTACCAGGAGCCAGTGCTTTTAAAGCAAGTCCTATAATGCCGGCCTTATGATCTGCCAAACATAATCCGGACAAGACAAACCATGAACTGCCGCAGACGGCGCAAGTGCTCTAAATCTTTCCCATTGAAAACGAGAACACGTCCGCAATCCCATTCTCAACTCCAGGAACATGCTTAGCCATAAAATCAATATTCATAGACAGACAAACAGAAACCAAATGCCTAAGAAGCCTTATCACTTGCTGGCAAACTGACCTTTGATTATTGATGGCCTGTACTACCCCCAGGTTATCACACCAAAATATGATTCTATGATTACTAAGCATTAGAGCCCAAATCTCAACTACTACCACAATGGGAAACAGCTCTAGCAGGAGTAAATTGCCAGTCAAACCTTCAACGTGCCACGAT
Organism: Taudactylus pleione; assembly: GCA_031769625.1. Taxonomy (NCBI): domain Eukaryota; kingdom Metazoa; phylum Chordata; class Amphibia; order Anura; family Myobatrachidae; genus Taudactylus; species Taudactylus pleione. Next base: position 5,882,582 of record JAUIMM010000384.1, read on the forward strand.
TCTGGCCAAGCTTCCGCGCACCATTCTCCCTCGAACGCCCCAAAGCCCATAGATCCTGACGCATCTGTATACAGCTGCAAATCATTAGCTACTGGCGGTGGCAGCCAAATTTGTACCCCGTTAAATTTGCATAAAAAATGTAACCAAACCTTGAAGTAATCTTTCATTTCTTCAGACAGGCGAATCATGTAATGGGGCTTTTTAACACTTGCTGAAGCTCGCTCTAACCTCCTGCAAAAAACCTTGCCCATTGGGATGACTCTACACGCGAAGTTAAGTAAACCTAGCAAAGACTGCAGCTGCTTCAAAGAAACTTTTTTAGCTGAAACTAAACTTAACAATAATCACTAAGTTTCTGCACTTTATCACATGGTAATCTGCAAAGTCCCAAATCAGTATCGACTTCAATACCTAGATAAGACAATCTATTAATCGGCCCTTCCGTCTTTTCTGAGCGATGGGGACTCCCAACACCGAGAAAAAGCCTGCACCGAAAAAAGCTCACTGCACACATCACTATTACTTGGCCCTATTAATAAAAAGTCGTCTAAGTAATGTGCGACACCCGACTGACTTGTACCCGCCTGAATACACCACTATAAGAAGGAGCTAAAACACTCAAAAAAGGAGCATGAAATAGAACAGCCCATAGGTAGACATTTGTCTACATAGTATGAACTGCCCACTTTAAAACCCATATAACGGAAGGAATCAGGATGTAGGGGAAGCAACCTAAAGGCAGACTCAATATCTATCTTGGCTAACAAAGCCCCCTTCCCAAATCCCTGCACTATACTAAGGGCATCCTCGAATGATTGGTAAGTGACGCTGCAATCCGCTGGATCTAAAGCGTCATTCACCGAACTACCCTCCGGGTAAGACAGGTGCTGAATTAACCTGAATTTCCCAGGATCCTTTGTTGGTACCACACCAAGAGGTGAAATACAAAGGTTATTTAATGGATGAGAGGTAAAAGGACCACACATCCTACCCAAACTAACCTCTAAATTAATTTTCTCTGCTATCACCTCTGGGAAGTCCCTAGCTGATTTCAAGTTCCTTTTGGCCAGTACTAAAACCGGTCTTACTAACGGCAGCCTAAATACTTCTTTAAAACCCTGAAATAAATTCTTAAGAGGATAATGGCTTAACCAACGCTCTAAAACTTTAACATTAATCGGAGACTCAGCATTACTTAGTTAGGGTGCTGGTCTCCTTTCCCCCCTGCGTGACCCCCGGGACGACTGCATTGCTTTGACGGGTGATTTCCCCTGCAGAGAATGCAGACATATCTATAACAGCAGCTTGTCCCTCTAGCGCATTGCGAGTTGTTAAACACAACACTTTCCTCTACCTGCTGTGTTGAAACCTGGTCGCGCCACAAAGGGCTGCTTACGCCCCACAGGCGCTTCGTTAGTAGGCCGCGTATGCTGCGTAACCTCTAACCACACTTAAACGTCCTTAAAACCAAAATTAAATTTTTTTTTCACCATCTTGCTTTTTTCTAAAAAAAAGCTCGTCATATTGCCTCCATACATTAACCCTAGCAGAAACATACATGCCCTGCACTAGATGTAAATATTTTAATACATTTAAGCACTCAGCTGGTCGGGTTTCTATATAACAGGCTGCGAAAACATAAATACCAGAAAGCCAGTTCTGGTAACTCCTCCTAGCCTCCTCTGCTGCCGAACCCCCAGACTTAGCTAAGTCCAATGCTTTTTTAGCGTCATGCGTGATTGAAAACATATCTACATAACGACCCTTTCTTATACGCTCCCTAACCTTAGATCTAACCCCCTCTCAAAATAGCTGTATTGGAGCAATGAACCGCATCCCCTGACTCATTCGGAGCAGAGCTGGCCATGCTACCTGCCCTTTTAGGGCTCTTGCCCTTGCCTTTTAACTGCTGCACAAAATACTTCATCAGCTTTGGTTTTTCTGCGGAGCTAGAAGAATCAGAAGATTCCTCCGATTGCGACAATTGAGTGCTAACCTTAGACATTGTTTTTCTCACCTGCTCCTGATGTGGAAGGAACCACCGGCTTGACCGCAGATGAAGAGGCCTGTCCCTCGTCCTGTCTCTCGCTGCGCGGCATGCCCACCGCACTTTGACCCATCGATAACTGATCCTCAGCGACCATACAAGTGGATGCCGACACAGCCATTGCTGAATGAACAGAAGGAGCCTGCGAACTCAAAACAGCAGTATTAGGGCCTACTACATCTAAAACATTTGCATCGACTAACGGCACCGACATAATCTGCGGCGTTGGAGAAGCCGGGGGCTGCGCTGGTGGTGCCTGCCTGGGAATGGGGGGCAAAGCTGGTGGAGGAGCAAGTGGAAGGGGGGGTTGCAACATCTGCTGCTGACTAGCCTGATGCCCATGCATATAATGCACCTGCTGTGCATGTGGATTAAACGGCACAGGAGCCGCAACATAATGTTGGGGAAATTGACCGGCTCCTTGAATAAATTGAGGGGGGCAAAACTGTTGAATAGGCCCTGTAAATTGTGGTTGTAGTGGCTGATGTCCCGAACCTTGATTAAACTAAGGGGGCCAATAGAAACCCTGCACAGGCATCCCCCCTTGGGCAAAATCTAATGCTTGTATCCCACCCTGATTATTTACTGCAGCCAATGGAGAGGGAATCATAGGGGCAACAAAATTGGAAAACTGGGTCCCTCCATGTGGGGTAACTAGCCTGCGCAAGGAGCCCATACCCGGTGAAGCCTGACAGCTACCTACTTGACCCATTAACTGTCCCCTGGGAGAGGAATGCACACTGCTGCTTGGGGATGTGACCGCAACCCCAGCTATTAGAGCCATGGGGGGGAACCTGAAGAGGTTAAAACCTCTTTTTCACTTAAAATCGCGCCCGCGTCCTGGTTGGTGGGGCTTATCGGCGGGGCTGCCTGTCTGTCCCCTCCGGCGCTGGTAATGGATACCTGCGACTGGGGGGTGCCTGTAGCTCCTGCCACTCCCCTCCCCAGCCATGCTTGCAGGCTGGAAGGAGAGGGAGACGGTGGGGGGTGTCCGGAGCCATGAACCGCCGGGGCGGCTGGTAGGGAGCGGGATCCGGTGCGCGCTGAAGACAGGCGCGCGCCGTGGGTAACAGAAGAGGCAGCAGCGACCGTTAATGGTCTTGCTGCCTCAACCAAGTGGTAGGGAGGTGGGGCGCTGTGGCGTGGACGGGGCATGGGAAACAGAGTTACCACAAGGTAAGCCGGCAGGAGGAAAAAACGGGAGGGAGGGAGATGCTGAAGGATGCAGGAAAGGGGGGGGTGTTGAGAAGGATTAATTACAATGGGCAGAAATTGAAATTAGGAATTGAATAAGTGAAGGACAAATTATAATTAGCTAAAACAATATAAGGAGTATGTATGAGTACAGAAAGAATAAGCACAGTATATCAATGGAAACAGGTACTTATCCCACTGGATCACAATCTAAACCCCTCCTCCAGTCTTTAAATAGTAATGCTAAACCCCGCCTAAACGGAGCAGCTAATAGGATAGCCATTTTGATAACCATAAACACAAACCATAACCTGTCAACATCAAACCAGCTCAAACTAGTTTTGTTCCACTAAAAAACAGTGTGCTTATATCCTCTCAAGCTTATACAAGCATTCGAGTATTTGTATCATCAAAATGGAAAAACATCTGGATGAGAATTTAAATTGTGAGTTTTGATTCTAAAATCATGCGAGTTTAAAAAGTGTGAGCGTTTACTGCTAAACTCTCATTTTCTAAATTCTCACCTATTATATTTGGTCTTCTGTGTACATTACACATGTATGTAAATGCACAAAAAAGTCTCAATGTTCTTTTATGTGTTGGTCATCAAAATATAGCTATATAGCTGAAATTTATAAGTGGCAGAAATTGTATCAATATTTTCACAATTTTGATGGTTAAAAATGTAAAGAACTGTTCAGTGATACAGAAAGTCACACTTGCAGTGGGCATAGTTTTTTTTAAAGATTATTTTTCTCTGTTTGGTCACTATAGGATTTGAATTGTATTCTGATCTTTGTTTTACATTTCTCGACCTTAGAATGTGTATTTCCATTGCAGGCATGTGGAAGAATTCAGCCCTCGAGCGGTGTATACTAGTGGAAAAGCTAGCAGTGCTGCAGGTTTAACTGCTGCTGTTGTAAAGGATGAAGAATCACATGAGTTTGTGATTGAAGCAGGAGCTTTGATGCTTGCAGATAATGTATATATTTCCAATATTACAGTTTTTATATTACATATGTGGTATGCTGAGTATTTTAATATGACTATTTTAACTGTTAACAATTGGGAGATAATTCTTCAAACAGCCTGTAAAGTGACAGCAGCTGATTGGTTGGTACTTTATCCCCGTCCACTTTTTCTATCCAAGGTGAAGTACATAGACCCCCACATACTAAAATATAATCTGTTGGGCAGTTCTAGCATCATGGTCACATTTATACACAAGATCTCACTGGATGATGCCCAAATTAATTTATTTTTTCTTAATTTCCATGTGGGGATAAAAACAAACTCCTTTCTTTTTAAGCTAAAAAGTTATGGTAAATTTGTTTCTTTTTTTTGACCACTTCTTTATTTCAGATGAATGCAATACATTCATGAATGCAAAGTTTTTTTAGAATTCTTCAATGATCAATCCATTAAGGGACAATAAAAATGTGATCTATAAATTTAATCTACTGTAGGCTTGCCTGAAAACCAAGAAGGGTACTTTAAAAGCATTAGATATTTTGGTTCTCTTTATCTAAAAGTTTTTTTCTTTTTACTGCCCTTGAATTGCATTTACGGTTTGCTAGAGCATAAACACAAGAAGTTGCATGAAGATTGTAGTGTTGTGAATTGTATGAAATTTATTAAGTTAAGATTAACACTTTGTGTTACTACAGATTGGGACTATTTAATGACCTCATGCAATGTGCACAAAGTACAGTAACCAACTGTTTTCTTAAATGAAGAGCCATGTTAGTAACTCTTGCTATACTTTAATGCAACCACTATTTTAGGAGATTCTTTGTGAACTGGTCATTTGTTAGCTTTTGAGATAAGGACATGGACCAGATACGATCTAAAATTGTATCCTCTTCCCAAACATCCCTTAAACTTATTTAATGCAAATCTTTTTATCCTGTAGATGAAGTTTCTGCCCTCTTCTCATCTCGCTCTGCAAAATTCACTCAACCCAATTGCGGTTGTTTGCTATGGCTGTGTTTGTCCCAGGCTTAGGAAGTATTTATCTCTCCATCTTCACTAGTATCTTTCCATTATTATTCAGTCTTGCAGCGATTGCTCCTATTCTGGGAAAAAAATGTTCTGACCGTCTCACATTGCTGTCCCTGGCTGCTTGGGATGCTTTCATATACTACTACCTCACACAGTTCTGTTGCTCATGCAAGCTACTCACCACACTGCAGACTACACTGAACAAGGTTAGAATGATTTGATCACTGCCAGAGCCGTAACTAGACTTTTTGGTGCCATGTGCCAAAAAGAGCATTGGCGCCCCCCTCATTTTTCAAAGGGACATAATGCACCCAAAAGAGGGCTATGGCCTCATGGGAAAGGGCCAGGGAAGAGATCGGAGAGGTCAGGAGATGCTGGAGGTGAAATAAGAGGAAGCTACAAGTGAGAATGATAATAAACAGAAATTTGACAGGCCCAAACAACGCCCCCTGACCTGTGGTGCCCTGTGCGATGGCACTGGTCGCACTACCCTAGCTACGGCCCTGATCACTGCTATACCTAAATGCCACTGTTCTGCATTTCACACTGTTGATCACTTATAATACAAATGATAAATGCCATAGGTTCATTCTACCTTTCTGAGTTTATCCAGTGTTTTGTATTTCTGGATTCACCAGTAATTTGCATTAGTAGGAATAGTACATCTATCAGAATTATGTCCTTTGTTCTTCTCAAGCTTTTACCACTTCATTTGGAAATCGAATAAGCTCCTTTTTAGCTTTCAGAATTGTCTATAATAACACTTTTATCTATACTCCCAGATACAGTATGTCAGTAGCTGTGTTGGTTTATATTATGTAAATTTTGGACTATATTTATGAAGAGACTGCTTTTGTAAGCCACTAACATTAAGCACACCAGTCTTTACTCTTTACACTTAATGTTACCGCTGCTTCAGTTTCACCTCAAACCCGCTGAAAACTGGCTCATAAATATAGCCCTTCATCTTTGATTCCCTTTGCCCTCACTTCAACCTCAATCTGTCAAGCATTGAGTTATTAATATTTCAACCAGCCAACAGAAGCAATGCTACTATATATGTTAACATATACCTTGCACCTCAAGCTTGCTGTTGCGCTGTAATCTTTTACTTTGAACTCTTATCTTACAAAAAGCCGTCTGTCTACAAATCCTGTTTCATGCATGTAAGCAACCTCTCCAGTATAAGTGCATATTGCACACAGGCATTTCAAAAGTTTTTAAATTAGTGCACCCCTCTCCTGCATTGTTATTGCAAATTCTTTTATTGCTGGTCTTCTAACCAGATCTTTACTCCAACCCATTATGAACCTAGTAGCTAGTGTAGATTAATTTTAATTTGCCAAAGTTCTAATGTTTGCTGTGCCAGTTTCTACATCGGTTGTCTGATTTTTTTTCAGGGTCCAAACTAAAATAATTCGAACCTACAAATTCAACCGGACTAGCCTAGGGTAAATCCTACTATAGTCTGCCAGGACCCAAATCTTCCTATATAGTGACAATATTGAGAGGTGCCGGCTCCCAGCTCTTTGAGCGACGTGCAATGGGAGAGCACCCTATGTTGTCTCCTTACGCAGCAGCACTCTCACCCTGGATTGACTGATGTGAGACATTTGACTCTTATGAGCTACCACCCAGCTACAGCTTCATTCTCCATAGAGGAAGAATATGCTCCTAAAGAGTCTCCATAACGGAGAGACTGCACTATTAAGGCTAGTGACTGTTATGAGCCGCCGCTGTAGCTGATTACAGGCACGGGTCCCAGCTGTTGCTAGGCAGCCAAAACCACGTCTCCATAACTGCTAGGGTTGCTGGGCAACCAGGGGAGGCTGAGAGCAGACCTTGGCGGGATGTCGTCTGCCCAATTTAGCTGTTAAGGGGATGAACAGGCTTGGTGTAGGTCTTTGTTAGAAGGGGATCCAGCCCTGCATAGTTTGCCAGTGATAGTTTTTGCATACAAGTGAAAGCCTCTGGTCTGATCCTGATTTTCTTATATTGGTGACTTTCCGGCATTTGCCTTGTTTGGTCTGTGTATTGGAGTCCTCCAGTCTGTTTGGAACCAGTATCTTGTTCTACTAACCATGAGCTATTGCATATTTACAGCATCAGCATTTCTTTAGTGCATTTGCCATCTGCAAGCTGTTATATCCTGCTCAAACTGTATTACCACCTCTGCTATAACACTGATTGTTACTACACCTGCTATTCAGTACCATCTGAAAGTTGTTATATCCTGCTAAAGTGTGTTACAATCTCTATTTCAATTATTGTTTTTACATCTGAAATCAAGTGATTGAAATCCTTGCCATGGTGGTTGTTGCAAGCTGCATCTTATGTATTCAGTGTTTACCATCTGCTATTTTATATGATCAAATCTTGCGCTGGGGTGGTTCTACAGGTGCATCTGCGTTTTATCTGCCTGTATATGAACAGAATTATACTACTCCAGACAATTTATCCTGCGATCACCAGAGTGTTGTAGAAGTCCCTCCTTCCTGAGTTTAAGACCTGGTGGCATCCTAAGTACCAGTGAGTGTGTTGCACTCTAAAGGAACAGGTGGCTGTTACAGGCAGAAGACCTCTGTAGTGTGGCTCTAGGGGTCTTATACAAATACAGTTGTGTTTCATAACACTCTGCATACACTATGATCAGCCATATTAAAACCGCCTGCCTTCTGTCCCCAGCATGCTACCAAACCCGCTTTGACCCATTGAGGCATGGACTCCACAAGACCTCTGGAGGTGCCAATTAGTATCTGGCACCATCAGATCCTCTAAGTCTTGTAAGTTTTCAGATGAGGCTTCCATGACTCGGACTTGCTTTTCCTGCACATCCCACAGATGCTTGATTGGATGGAGATTTCGGATATTTGGATGCCAAGTCAACACCTTGAACTCTGTCTGCTCCCTCACACCATTCATGCACAAATTTTGTAGTGTGGCAGGGCACATTATCCTGCTGAAAGAAACCATTGCCATCAGGGAATACTGTTGCCATGAAGGGGTGTACTTGATCTGCAACAATGTTAAGGTAGTTGGTACTGTATGTGTAAAAGTAACATCCACATGAAAAGACCCAAGGATTCACAGCTGAACATTGCTGAGATAATCACACTGCACCAGGATGCATTATGGGAATAAGGCATGCTGGCAGAGGCAATCTCTCATCCGTCCTTATGATGCAAAAGAAAGCAAGATTCACCAGACCACGCCACCTTGTTCCATTGCTCCATGGTCAAGGTCTGATGCTCATGTGTCCATTGTAGGTGCTTACGGCAATGGGCAGGGTTCAGCATGGGCACCTTGACCTGTCTGCAACAATGCTGCAAGCTGCGATGCACTGTGTGTTCTGACACCTATCATAGCCAACAATAACTTTTTCAGCAATTTGTACTACAGTATCTCTTCTGTGAGATTGGACCAGATGAGCTAGCCTTCGCTCCCCACATGCATCAATGTGCCTTGGATGCCCATGACCCTGTCACTGGTTTACTAGTTGTTCTTCCTTGGACCACTTTTGGTAGGTATGGACAACTGCATAGAGGGAACACCCCACAAGACAAGCCGTTCTGGAGATGCTCTGACCCAGTCATCTAGCATCGCAATTTGGCCCTTGTCAAAGTTGCTCAGATCATTATGCTTGCCCTTTATTCATTCTTCTATCACATCAACTTTAAGAACAGAGTGTTCACTTGCTGCCTAATACATTCCACCCCTTGACAGGTGCCATTGCAATGAAATAATCAATGTTTACTTCACCTGTCAGTAGTTTTAATGTTATGGCCGATGGGTGTATATGTAAGAGGTAGTGCAGTGCCTGATGCCGTGTAGGTGTATTTCCATTTCTTACCTTGCGTCGCACCCTCACCTTCAGGCCGTGTGTTGAACGGACGGTCCTGGAACTCCCGAATAGAACATGGACACAATGACCTAGGAGAAAGGAGACTATGTGAGTGCCGTCCCTCCTCACGTCGACGACACGTCCTACCGAACCGAGGGATAAATTCAGGTTTTAAGTGAAGATTATCATTGGCTCTTTTGGCCTCAGATCCCAAATATTCACCTAGCTGTACTCACGCACCAGGTGAAGATCCGTCCTTGCACCGGGTTGCAAGGTTCACCGTCCTCCCAGAAGGAAGGATAGGTAGTGACAAACAAACAGGGAGAGACCGTACACACAGATATTTCTCACCGTGTCCACTCTTGCTCTTCGTCCGCTCACTTGCCTACAGGTCCCTGTAAGGAGATACACAACACAGCCGTGCAGGGCCTAAACCTATGTCAAGCAACTACACATACTAAAACGACATAGCCCTCAACCTACAGTGTGTGTAGTGTGACATGTATAACAATAACTAAACTAAGAGCAAAACACGGTGCTGTCCCTTTAAATGCCTGCTACCTACCTATCCAGAGCTGGCCAGCTCCTCTTCTCAGTGACTGGGGAAAACACTACTTCATTGGTGGGAGCCAGATAGCTCTCCACCACTGCTCACACCTCTAATCATCTATGCGGGGCTACCTTTCTATATGAGTGGCACACCTAATGGGCTCAGGGCCCTGGGCCTAACGCACAGGGTCTTACCAGCAGCTCAGGGCTTATGCTGCAGGGTACACATGGGACTTGGGCCTACTGCCCAGAGTCCTCTTTCCAAAACGTGGCTCAGGCCTATGGGCCTGCCTAATGATGGGGCTTACTATATAGGGCCTAGTGCCCTCCTATATGGGTACAGGCCTATGCCTGCTTTATGGCCACGGGCCTGGTGCCCACCTACTTTATTGAATAGTGGCCTGGGCCTAGTACCCAGGCCACTTACACCTAATTGAGGGGAAATCCTTGGGTCTTGTGCCCACCTATTTGCGCACGGGCCTAGTGCCCGACAATGCCCTACGGGCCTAGTGCCTGACAACCCTGGTGGTCTAGGGAGGGGGTATAAGGTAGGCCTCACGGAGGGCCTACCTGCTCCGTTGGAAGAGGCTGCCAGGGGGAACTTCATGAAACTCTTTTACTTCCCTCCCCCGCATTCTTCGGCCGCTGTCCCATCCCGGCCAGTGGCACTGCCTCTTCTTTTCTTCTTCCAGTCAGCGCCACCTGTCTTATCTCTTGACAGCGGAGTCTCCGCCCTTGTTGATGCAACGATCTTCCGCTCTTTGGGAGGTCTTCTCTCCTCCCTCTCCGCCACCGACCTGCCTTTTCCCGCTCGCCGCCGTCTAATACAAGACTGCGCGAGTGGGTGGGGCTATGATGCGGCAAGCCGCAATTGGCTCATCGCGTCCGCCTCCTATTGGCTGCTGGCCCGCAAGCCGGGTTTGGTTCACGGCCAGAGCAAAATATCCACCGCACGGAGAGCCGCGCCTGACGCCCCCTGACTGGCGCCGGGAACAGCCGCTTCTTGGCTTCCGGGCACCAAGCTCCGCTGAGCTTGCGCCCGAAGCCAAGTTTCTCCCTGCGCCACAGTACCGCCAGCACTGGTGAAAGGGACTAGGTGGTCCCTTCACCAGGTGCCCGCGGCGTCTGCACCGACGCCGGGGACATCACTGTCCTAGCGCCGGCAATGGATGTGTCCCGCAGAGGACACATCCCCTGTGCCGATGCTGGGATCAGCCACTTGATCCCAGCATGGCTCTCCACATATATGCCAGTGTGTGCATACCCCACAGCATGCATGCACAAAGGTGTGTGCTCACCTTTGTTCACACATCACCTGTGCTTCTTAATATGTAACTGACTGGATCTAGTACATCCATTGTATATGTGCACTGTGCACCTGTTCTACATACCGGCTGCATTAACCCTGTGTCCTCCTGCAAACCTGTTCTGCCTAGTAAATAAACCAAAGATCTTGTTATCTATTGTTTGGACTTCCCTCCATCACACATTGCTGGTACATATCAACACCTATAGGATTTGCAAATATCATTGACTAATGCTGCTGCAATGTTGTCAGTGGAAAGGAAACTCTACTAAAAACATTGCAAAATCATTACCTGACATCTGTGACACTCAAAGGGCAGGGAGCCTGGTGCCTCTCGGAAGATCTAAAGCACCATGGAAGCAAGTGCCTGACTTATAAAGGAATGGAGGGGCAGACAGGTGAGCAGACTGGGTGGGCTGTTTCCAATGCAGCACACAGAGACCCCGGACAATACCTTAGCACACAACAAAGATAAAATTTTTATAATGATATTGTGCTTTATGTTGTGATAGTTTATGAAGAGCCAGTGTGTTTAAGACACTATTTTTAGCTGTGGAGGAATGCTGTAGAGCATTATCTCCCCAACAGATTATGTAATATTACTTCAGCAATAGGCAACAACTATGTGCTGTCCAATGGTAAATTATGGCACTGGAAGCGCTATGGACTAGATGGGCCTAGTCACTGTCTGCGCCATGGACTAGATTGGCATAGCAACTGACTGCGCCGTGGACTTGATGGGCTTAATCACTGCAGTACCCCCTTACCAATAGGTATTCTGTACAATTAATAATGCATTCAATTATGTATCTATCCTTGACTTCCAGTTAAAAGAATACAGGGGCTAAAAATATTTGCCAACCAAAATGATTCCCCTAGCATAGGTAAAGTTTGTTGACTAATTAAAAAAATAAATTGGTGGGATGCATGTAAGTACTAGCACTTTTTGCCAAGTTTCTGACAAACATTAGCTCTGGTGTATATGTGTACATGTAGTAGGGAATATAGATTGTAAGATCCACTGGGGCCGGGACTGATTTGACTAAGTATTCTCTGTAAAGCGCTGCATAAGGCGTGTACTATATAAAGAAAATATACTCTAGCCATCTACTAACTGCAAAACCAACACAGTTGTATGACTGCAATGGATAAAGACTCTTTCCCATTGCATATTTGTCATTATCTACCTTCTTTGTTTGGCTGAAAACTTTATTAAGAGTCCCAAATATACAGTACCTTAAAGGGTGCATATTTAAAGCTTCCAGACTATAGATGTGCATGTGTGTCTACGTATATGTGTGTGTGTGTGTGTGTGTTTATATATATATATATATATATATATATATATATATATATATATATTAGGGGTGTGCACCGGCCACTTTTCGTGTTTTGAATCTGGATCTTTCTTCGTGTTTTGGATCTGGATTGGTTTTGCCAAAACCACCCTTCTGTGTTTTGGGTTCTGGGTTTTGTGTTTTGGATCTGTATTTTTTTGAAAAAAAGCATAAAAACAGCTAACATCACAGAATATGTAGGTTTTTCTGCTCCTATGCTATTATTAACCTCAATAACCTTAATTTCCACTCATTTCCAGTCTATTCTGAACACCTCACACCTCACATTAGTGTTTTTTTGTCCAAAAGGTTGCACCGAGGTAGCTGGATGACTAATTCATTTTGATGAACATCATCTTCTCCACATTCTGTGGAAGCAACCTCCTACACCTTTCGCTGACAAGGTTCCCGGCTGCACTAAACACTCTTTTGGAGTACACACTGGAGGGGGGGCAACTCAGGTAAAATAGAGCCAGTTTGTACAGGGGCCTCCAAATTGCCTCTTTTTCCTGCCAGTACAGGTATGGACTGTCTGACATGCCTACTTGGATGCTGTAACTGATGTAATCCTCCACCATTCTGTCAATGGTGACAGTATCATATGCAGTGACAGTAGACATGTCAGAAATTGTTGCCAGGTCCTTCAGTCCGGACCAGATGTCCAAACTTGGTCCTGCCTGCCCTGCATCACCGCCAGCGGGTTGCTTAGGATACCTAAGTTTTTTCCTGGCAGCCCCAGTTGCGGGAGAAAATGAAGAAGGAGCTGTTGACGTGTCACGTTCCGCTTCAGCTGACAGTGTGTTCACCAGCAGGTCTTTGCACCTCTGCAGGCTTGTGTCAGCCAGAAAGAGAGACACCACATAGACTTTAAACCTAGGATTGAGCACGGTGGCCAAAATGTAGTGGTCTGATTTCAACAGATTGACCACCCTGGAATCCTGGCAAAGCGAATGAAGGGCTTCATCCACAAGTCCCACATGCCGAGCGGAATCGCTCCATCTTAGCTCCTCCTTCACTTTCTCCAGCTGCTTCTGCAAAAGCCTGATGAGGGGAATGACCTCACTCAAGCCGGCAGTGTCTGAACTGACTTCACGTGTGGCAAGTTCGAAGGGCTGGAGAACCTTGCACAACACTGAAATCATTCTCCACTGCACTTGAGTCAGGTGCATACCCCCTCCTTTGCCTATGTCATAGGTGGATGTATAGGCTTGAATGGCCTTTTGCTGCTCGTCCATCCTCTGAAGCATATAGAGGGTTGAGTTCCACCGCGTCACAACCTCTTGCTTCAGGTGATGGTGGGGCAGGTTCAAGAGTGTTTGCTGGCGCTCCAGTCTTCGGCATGTAGTCGCTGAATGGCGAAAGTGGGCAGAAATTTTTCGGGCCACCCAAAGCGTCTCCTGCACGCCCCTGTCGCTTTTCAGAAAATTCTGCACCACCAAGTTTATTGTGTGAGCAAAACATGGGACGTGCTGGAATTTGCCCAGATGTAATGCCCGCACAATATTGGTGGCGTTGTCAGATATCACAAATCCCCAGGAGAGTCTAAGTGGGGTAAGCCACTGGGCGATGATTTCCCTCAGTTTCTCTAAGAGGTTGTCGGCGGTGTGCCTCTTACTGAAACCGGTGATACACAGCGTAGCCTGCCTTGGAACGAGCTGGCGTTTCTGAGATTCTGCGACTGGTGACACTGCTGCTGTTGCTGCGTAAGGTGATACATCTACCCAGTGGGCTGTCACAGTCATATAGTCCTTAGTCTGCCCTGTTCCACTTGTCCACATGTCCGTGGTTAAGTGGACATTGGGTACAACGCCATTTTTCAGGACACTGAGGACTCTTTTTCTGACGTTTCTGTACAGTCTCGGTATCGCCTGCCTAGTGAAGTGGAATCTAGACGGGATTTGGAACCGGGGACACACTACCTCCATCAATTGTCTAAATCCCACTGTACTAATGGCGGATACCGGACGCACGTCTAACACCAACATAGCAGTCAAGGCCTCAGTTATACGTTTTGCTTCAGGATGACTGCTGTCGTACTTCATCCTCCTCGCTAAGGACTGTTGGAGGGTCAATTGTTTAGTAAAAGTAGTGGTGTTCCTACTTCCTCTCTGGGATGATGAACGACTCCCAGCAGCAGCAGCGGCAGCAGGAGGCGTAGCAATGCAGGATCCTCCGGAGGAATCCGGGATAGGAGAGTCAGTCATGCCAGTGACATGGCCTGCAGGAAATTGATGAGGAGGGAGTTGACGGTGTGGTTTGCAGGCGCTTGGATACAACAGGACAACAGGATTTAGGTGTCCCTGGACTGCTTACGGTCTTAGCCAAAGTTTCTGAACTTGACAGTAACTTATTATGAACGTGCTGCAGGTGCCGTATAAGGGAGGATGTTCCTAGGTGGTTAACATCCCTACCCCTACTTATTCCACCTTTACATAAGGTACATATGGCAAGACAGTTGTTGTCCGGATTTGGATAGAAATATTGCCAGACCAAAGAGGTGGAATGTTTGGTCATCTGCCCAGGCATGACCGTGATGGGCTTTTTCATCCCACGGACAACAACTGTCTCCCCCGGAGCCTGATTAAACAAACCACATCACCATCAGAATCCTCCTTGCCAACTTCCTCCTCAGCGCCAGCTACTCCAGTATCCTCATCCTGTTGTACTTCAACAGTGACATCTTCAATTTGCATATCAGCAAGTGGACTGTGGGTGCTCCTTTCAGCACTTGCAGGGGGCGTGCAAATGGTGGAAAGAGCCACCTCTTCCCATCCAGTGCTGGGAAGGTCAGGCATCGCAACCACCACCACACTTGGACTCTCCTTGGGGATTTGTGATATCTTCTTAGAACGCACAGTTCTTCACTGTGCTTTTGCTAGCTTAACTCTTTTAATTTTTTGAGTGGGAGGAGGGCTTCCATCGTCATGTGAAACTGAACCACTAGTCATGAACATACTAGGGATCGACCTTAGCCGTTCCTTGCCACTCCGTGTCGTAAATGACATATTGGCAAGTTTACGTTTCTCTTCAGCTGATTTAAATGTTTTTTTCAAGGTCATTTTCCTGAACTTTGTCATTTGGGATTGTATGTGCCCTCTATTATGACATTGGGCATCGGCCTTGGCAGACGACGTTGATGGCATGTTATCGTCTATGTCATGACTAGTGGCAGCAGCTTCAGCACTAGGAGGAAGTGGTTCTTGATCTTTCTCTATTTTATTTTTATCGGAGAAAGTTGGGTCCTCCATTTATGTTATATCGATTTGATATATACGTGCGGCTAAACAAAGAAAATATTTTTTTATTTTTGCTGGAGAGTAGTGCACTTTGTGGGTTACACCAGCCTTTAAGAAATGAGCCAGCCGGCTCTTTACTTATGGGACACAGGCGCATGCTTGGCGCTGCTCCTTTGTTGATGCACGTGCGGCTACTGCGCACACAATTCACAAACACAGAAAATATATATTTTTTTGGTTTGGAGTGTACTTTGGGGGTTACAGCACCCTTTAACGGTCAAGCCAGCCGGCCCTTTACTTATGACACAGGCGCACGCTTGCCACTACTTTGTTGATGCACATGCGGCTACTGCGCACACAATTCACAAACACAGAAAATATATATTTTTTTGGTTTGGAGTGTACTTTGGGAGTTACAGCACCCTTTAACGGTTAAGCCAGCCGGCCCTTTACTTATGACACAGGCGCACGCTTGGCACTACTATGTTGATGCACGTGCGGCTACTGCGCACACAATTCACAAACACACAAAAAATATTATTTTTTTTAGCACTTGGGGGGAGCACCCCTGATGGACAGAGCACCCCCTGGACAACACTACAGCACCCCTTTAGGACTGGGACACTGCACAGGACTTTGGAGTGGACACAGCCCCTATGGAGAACTGACTGCACAACACAGTCCAGCCAGCCCCTATGGACTTTGAAGTAGTGGACAACAGCAGCACAGCACAGCACAACACTACTCTGCACTACACTACACTACACAGCCCAGCCAGCCCTAACTCCCACCCTCCCTCTTCACTGTCCACAGCCGAGTGAGAAAATGGTGCCGACGCGGTTACCTTATATAGGATCCAAAACCCGCGAGACTCGGAAGGCGGGATGATGACGTTTTGCCTTGATTTCAGATCTGAGTCAGGCGGGAAAAGTCGAGCCTGACTCGGATCTGTCTCGGATCGGGGGGGCTCGGGGGGGGGTTCGGATTTCAGCAATCCGAACCCGCTCACCCCTAATATATACACACACACACACACACACACACACACACACATATATATTAGGGGTGAGCGGGTTCGGATTTCTGAAATCCGAGCCCCCCCGATCCGAGTCCGGCTCGACTTTTCCCGCCTGACTCGGATCTGAAATCGAGGCAAAACGTCATCATCCCGCCTTCCAAGTCTCGCGGGTTTTGGATCCTATATAAGGTACCCGCTTCGGCGCCATTTTCTCACTCGGCTGTGGACAGTGAAGAGGGAGGGTGGGAGTTAGGGCTGTGTAGTGTAGTGTAGTGTAGTGTAGTGCTGCTGTTGTCCACTACTTCAAAGTCCATAGGGGCTGGTTGTGTTGTGCTGTGCTGCTGTTGTTAATAGGGGCTGTGTCCACTACTTCAAAGTCCATAGGGGCTGGCTGGACTGTGTTGTGCAGTCAGTTCTCCATAGGGGCTGTGTCCACTCCAAAGTCCTGTGCAGTGTCCCAGTCCTAAAGGGGTGCTGTATTGTTGTCCAGGGGTGCTCTGTCCATCAGGGGTGCTCCCCCCAAGTGCTAAAAAAATAAAATATTTTGTGTGTTTGTGAATTGTGTGCGCAGTAGCCGCACGTGCATCAACAAAGTAGTGCCAAGCGTGCCCCTGTGTCATAAGTAAAGGGCCGGCTGGCTAGACCGTTAAAGGGTGCTGTAACCCCCGAAAGTACACTCCAGTCCAAACCAAAAAAAAAATTATTTTCTGTGTTTGTGAATTATGTGCGCAGTAGCCGCACGTGCATCAACAAAGTATGCGCCTGTGTCATAAGTAAAGGGCCGGCTGGCTTGACTGTTAAAGGGTGCTGTAACCCCCAAAGTACAATCCAGTCCAAACCAAAAAAAAAATTATTTTCTGTGTTTAGCCGCACGTATATATCAAATCGATATAACATAAATGGAGGACCAAACTTTCTCCGATAAAAATAAAATAGAGAAAGATCAAGAACCACTTCCTCCTAGTGCTGAAGCTGCTGCCACTAGTCATGACATAGACGATAACATGCCATCAACGTCATCTGCCAAGGCCGATGCCCAATGTCATAGTAGAGGGCACATACAATCCCAAATGACAAAGTTCAGGAAAATGACCTTGAAAAAAACATTTAAATCAGCTGAAGAGAAACGTAAACTTGCCAATATGCCATTTACGACACGGAGTGGCAAGGAACGGCTAAGGTCGATCCCTAGTATGTTCATGACTAGTGGTTCAGCTTCACATGACGATGGAAGCCCTCCTCCCACTAAAAAAAATCAAACGAGTTAAGCTGTCAAAAGCACAGCGAAGAACTGTGCGTTCTAAGAAGATATCACAAATCCCCAAGGAGAGTCCAAGTGTGGTGGTGGTTGCGATGCCTGACCTTCCCAGCACTGGACGGGAAGAGGTGGCTCTTTCCACCATTTGCACGCCCACTGCAAGTGCTGAAAGGAGCACCCACAGTCCACTTGCTGATATGCAAATTGAAGATGTCACTGTTGAAGTATAACAGGATGAGGATACTGGTGTAGCTGGCGCTGAGGAGGAAGTTGGCGAGGAGGATTCTGATGGTGATGTGGTTTGTTTAAATCAGGCTCCGGGGGAGACAGTTGTTGTCCGTGGGATGAAAAAGCCCATCAAGGTCAAGCCTGGGCAGAAGACCAAACATTCCACCTCTTTGGTCTGGCAATATTTCTATCCAAATCCGGACAACAACTGTCTTGCCATATGTACCATATGTAAAGGTGAAATAAGTAGGGGTAGGGACGTCAACCACCTAGGAACATCCTCCCTTATACGGCACCTGCAGCGCGTTCATAAAAAGTTACTGTCAAGTTCAGAAACTTTGGCTAAGACCGTAAGCAGTCCAGGGACACCTAAATCCCGTTGTCCTGTTGTATCCAAGCGCCTGCAAACCACACCGTCAACTCCCTCCTCATCAATTTCCTCCTTAGTCAGGATCGGAAGTAGTCCTGCAGGCCATGTCACTGGCATGACTGACTCTCCTATCCGGGATTCCTCCGGAGGATCCTGCATTGCTACGCCTACTGCTGCTGCTGCTGCTATTGCTGCTGCTGGGAGTCGTTCATCATCCCAGAGAGGAAGTAGGAACACCACTACTTTTACTAAACAATTGACCCTCCAACAGTCCTTAGCAAGGAGGATGAAGTACGACAGCAGTCATCCTGAAGCAAAATGTATAACTGAGGCCAGTGGCTTACCCCACTTAGACTCTCCTGGGGATTTGTGATATCTGACAACGCCACCAATATTGTGCGGGCATTACATCTGGGCAAATTCCAGCACGTCCCATGTTTTGCTCACACAATAAGCTTGGTGGTGCAGAATTTTCTGAAAAGCGACAGGGACGTGCAGGAGACGCTTTGGGTGGCCCAAAAAATTTCTGGCCACTTTCACCATTCAGCGACTGCGTGCCGAAGACTGGAGCGCCAGCAAACACTCTTGAACCTGCCCCGCCATCACCTGAAGCAAGAGGTTGTGACGCGGTGGAACTCAACCCTCTATATGTTTCAGAGGATGGAGGAGCAGCAAAAGGCCATACAAGCCTATACATCCACCTATGACATAGGCAAAGGAGGGGGTATGCACCTGACTCAAGCGCAGTGGAGAATGATTTCCGTGTTGTGCAAGGTTCTCCAGCCCTTCGAACTTGCCACACGTGAAGTCAGTTCAGACACTGCCAGCTTGAGTGAGGTCATTCCCCTCATCAGGCTTTTGCAGAAGCAGCTGGAGAAAGTGAAGGAGGAGCTAAGACGGAGCGATTCCGCTCGGCATGTGGGACTTGTGGATGAAGCCCTTCACTCGCTTTGCCAGGATTCCAGGGTGGTCAATCTGTTGAAATCAGACCACTACATTTTTGCCACCGTACTCGATCCTTTGTTTAAAGCCTATGTGGTGTCTCTCTTTCCGGCCGACACAAGCCTGCAGAGGTGCAAAGACCTGCTGGTGAACACACTGTCAGCTGAAGCGGAACGTGACACGTCAACAGCTCCTTCTTCATTTTCTCCCGCAACTGGGGCTGCCAGGAAAAAAACTTAGGTATCCTAAGCAACCCGCTGGCGGTGATGCAGGGCAGGCAGGACCAAGTTTGGACATCTGGTCCGGACTGAAGGACCTGGCAACAATTTCTGACATGTCTACTGTCACTGCATATGATACTGTCACCATTGACAGAATGGTGGAGGATTACATCGGTGACAGCATCCAAGTAGGCATGTCAGACAGTCCATACCTGTACTGGCAGGAAAAAGAGGCAATTTGGAGGCCCCTGTACAAACTGGCTCTATTTTACCTGAGTTGCCCCCCCTCCAGTGTGTACTCCGAAAGAGTGTTTAGTGCAGCCGGGAACCTTGTCAGCGGAAGGAGGTTGCTTCCACAGAATGTGGAGAAGATGATCTTCATCAAAATGAATTATCAGCTCTTCCAGGGAGACCTGCCTCCAGAAGGTACAGAGGGACCTGTGGTGGTGGATTCAAGTGGGGACGAGTTAATACTTTGTGAGGATGAGGATGTACACACTGAAGAGGGTGAGGAATCGGTGGATGAGGAGGATGAGGATGACATCTTGCCTCCGTAGAGCCAGTTTGTGCAGGGACACATTAATTGCCAGCTTGTTTTGTGGGGGCCCAAACGAACCAATCATTTCAGCCACAGTTGTGTGGCAGACCCTGGCGCTGAAATGATTGCTTTGTTAAAGTGTGCATGTCCTGTTTATACAACATAAGGGTGGGTGCGAGGGCCCAAGGACAATTCCATCTTGCACCTCTTTTTTTTCTTTGCATTATGTACAGTTTGGGGCCTAGTTTTTCTAACTGCCATCCTGTCTGCCACTGCAGTGTCACTCCTAGATGGGTCACGTGTTTGTGCCGCCCACTCGTGTCGCTTAGCATAGTCATCCAGCTACCTCGGTGCAACCTTTTGGACATAAAAACACTATTGTGAGGTGTGAGGTGTTCAGAATAGACTGGAAATTAGTGGAAATTAAGGTTATTGAGGTTAATAATGGCATAGGAGCAGAAAAACCTACAAATTCTGTGATGTTAGCTGTTTTTATGCTTTTTTTCAAAAAAATACAGATCCAAAACACAAAACCCAGAACCCAAAACACGGAAGGGTGGTTTTGGCAAAACCAATCCAGATCCAAAACACGAAGAAAGATCCAGATCCAAAACCAAAACACAAAACACGAAAAGTGGCCGGTGCACACCCCTAATATATATATGTGTGTGTGTGTGTATGTATATGCATATTATATATACACACACACACACATATATATATATATATATATATATATATGTGTGTGTGTGTGTGTGTGTGTGTGTGTGTGTGTGTGTATATATAATATACATATACATACACACACACACACACACAAATTGGATGATCCGGCACTCCAGTGCATGAAAAGTAACAATGTCACCGGTGCCCTCTGCTAAGAACGCAGCGGCACTCAGGGTATTTAAATGAGTCACATATATTTCCAACGTTTCAGAGCGACTACGGCTCTTTTTTCAAGGAATACAGACCCCCCAAAAAATTATATATATATATATATATATATATATATATATATATATATATATATATATAGGGACCCTGACCTTGCACTTTATGAACTCTTCCCAAAATACTTTTGGAAAAGATAAGCTATAAATCCGATTTATTTAAAAAAATATATATTTATTTTTTACTAAAAATCGCTATTTATTATCTTTTAGTACTAGCTTTTTATCCATTATTTCTGTGTATTTATGTCATTGTGTGTTGTCTATGAATTGTTTTATCTAATTAAATTTTTTATGCACATTATTTATGCAGTTTTAAATATTTATTCATATATATTACACGGTTGTATTTACTGCACAAAGTCACTTGTATGTCACGGTCCTGGATAAGGACAAAGATATAAATACAAAAAATTGTTTTTGCACAGGTTGTGAGATTTGCACAGGTTTAATTGGTTCACTGTATATGCACTAGGAGGCGCTTGTTGTCAGCTATATTGTCGTATTGTTTCCTGTACTAAGGTGGCCTAGCCATGGCCACCATTTTTTGTTGACCAAGCAGACACCTTATCAAGGGAGTGCTACATATACAAGTAGTATATGTATGTATGTATATGTATGTATATATATATATATGTGTGTGTGTGTGTGTGTATATATATATATATATATATATATATATATATACGTATAATATTTCTATTAGATTTACCAATATAAAGTAACAGAAACCACACACTTGTGAAAGGTATTTCACATTAAACAGAGTGGACAAATTTGGCGCTGTTTTCTTCTATTGATTTATATATATATATATATATATATATATGACACTGTCCAGATAGACCCCAGATGTTAGACGGGGACAAAAGGTCGACACAAAAATGGTCCTCTTCCTTTTTTTTTTTTTTTTTTTTTTTTTTTCAGGGTTAGGCACCTACCCAGACTTTCAGCGTTAGGCACCACAGGGATGGTTAGGGTGAAGATTAGGGCTAAAAAAACAAATTGTCTACCATTTTCATGTTTAACTTTTGACCCTGTCGACATTTTGTACCGGTCGACCTTCTTACATGTAGAACGTTAGTGTGTCTGACTTTTGTTCCTGTCTACCTATTAACTCACATCTGGTGTCTATCTAGACTTTGTCTCTCTTATACCACACCCACATTTAAATGCCCTTTCATGCCTTAATGTACGGTATAAAAGGGGTGTGGCATGTTAGGTCAACACACATCAGGTCAACATGAGACTGTCTACAATGACCATGTTGACATTCATCATGTGTACACAGATGACCTGTTGACATAATAAAATGCCAACCTAACATCCCTGGTGACTCAGCGGTCACTTATCTAGTCCTGGCAGCTGCTGTGGCTCCAGCATTTTTCTTCAGTTCCTGGGGGTCACCTGTGCAGCAGTTCTGGCACAGCCATTTGACGAGCGGTAGTTCTGGCATTTTTCCCCTAATTCTAATCCCTAACCCTTCCCCCTAGTCCCTACTCTAACCCTCCCGGCGGCACTTAACCATCTAAATTCTAAGAATGTTGACATTAAACATTATGCGGAAGTCTTCTTGGTGGACATTCTAATTTCGACATTATGAATAGCGACATGGTCACTGTCCACCATGTGACCAGCTCATGTATAAAAGTTAAAGTATCTTCACAGCACTTGAGCTGTTTGAGCAGCTGGATGACAGCTATATTTATCAGACTTTTGGAAAGAGATTAGTGGATTTGGGAAGTCTCGGTAGAGGAGTATTAACTTCCTTTATTTTTCTGTTATAAGCTCTATTACTGTACCTTGTAAAATGTAATGCATGTAACATTAATTATTCCACATGGATCTGAAGTATTGCCTTATGAATTCTAGTGGGTCTGCAAACAGTGGTGTATTGATTTAACACTTTCACTATCATCTCCTCTTCCAGCAAAATGCACCATTCTACTTTCCTCCAGTAGATCTTAAGTGCAGTTTTTCTGAATGTTAGGCCTACGTTTAAATTTTTTGCTTTTCTAGGCCACTTTGGCTCTGCTAAGCAAGCCATTACACAGCCCATTCCTTCAACATCAGTCATGTTCTGTACTCCCAGGTGTATAAAGGATACTTTATGATATAAAAAAATAACAATATTGTGCTGGATGTCTACATGAGTCACAAAAACTGTTTGATTAATAAACGGAGCAGTGAAATAGCTTATATCACTATCATGTAGAGTGCGCTGTGACTTGATGGCTGGTAACAATAATGGACCGCCATATCTGCCATTGTGAAGCAGTCAGCACTGCTGTGATCTTGTGATTGAATGAGCTAGACACACATACATACATACATACATACATACATACATACATCTATCATTTAATACTACAGTTCCTGCTTTAGAATCCTAAAGGAACAAGTGAGTGCACAGGTTGGTGCTTCCATACACCGTATTCAGTTATCGCTGCTTAAAATTGTAAAATATCAAGATCCTATAGTGATATTCAGAGCTACCTGTTTGCCAGTGTGGTAAAAATAAGTGCAATTGTGCTCTACTGGGTGCTAGGTGTTATTTTATATCGATTTTACTGATAAGAATTACTTGACTGATGTTTCCTTCTCTTGATTCTCAAGCAGACAGCCTTTAATGTGAACATTAGCCCTTAATGACTAATCACCACAAGCTTCTGAGGAATAACCCCACACTTTTTTTTTACCTTGTTTCAGCTGCTAATGTGATCACTTTACGCTTTCCATAATCACAGTTAAACAGTCTGTAAACTTTGCTGCTAGCAAATGGTTATTTTTATTTTCTGATGTTTCTTCCATTTAGGGGGTTTGTTGCATTGATGAGTTTGACAAGATGGATCTGAAAGATCAAGTAGCCATTCATGAAGCAATGGAACAGCAAACCATATCAATCACAAAAGCTGGTGTGAAGGTAGGATAACTTACCCATAAGAGCACTCTGGGCCTGATTCAGAGCCGCTCGTAAGCGGCCGCTCGTTCGCGCCGAGCGATGTTCGCAGAACTGCGCATGCGTATGGGTCGTAAATAATGCACATGCGCCAACCAGTCAGTGCAATCGGATATCGAGTGCTCGTCAAATAGCGAGTGCCTGCTAATTTGAGTGACAGGATGAGGAGTTTGTGGGTGGTAACAGGGGAAGGTGCTTGAAAACGGGGAGTGGAGATCCGAACGCAGGCATGCCAAACGGTCAAAACGGGCGTTTTAAGGGTGTGCATAATTAACAAAGCAGCGTCATCGACCACGTCACTTGGTTGTCTCTTAGCCTGAACTGCTCGCATGATTGCGGTAGGAAAATCCTACCACAAGCACTGCGAGCAGTTCAGATGCCTTTCGATGTACTCGATTATTCAAATAAATAACGGAGATGACGTAGGATGCGAGCGGCCAGGGGGCGTCTTTACAAAATAGCGAGCGCATGTTTCGTTCGCTCGCTCAGACATAGAGGCGTTAACAGACCGCAAAGAGTGAGCGCTCAATTTAAATAGCCGGCCCCTTTTTCTGACCGAGCGAGCGCAAATAGCGTCCAGCTCTGAATCAGGCCCTCTGTTTCAAGAAACCATGCAGTAACCAAGGTATCCTTGAGAACGGGAAGGTGTATGTACAATATATAGTCAACATTTATCTAAAGTAAATAAATAGCACTGCTTTAATTGGTGCATATATAGTACAAGAAATTAAATCACTTTGTATTCATATACAGGGGCTCCGGGAGGGGGGGCGAGCAGGCACGAATTGCCCAGGCACGGGCTTGTCAGAGGCCCCCCTGCTCTCTTACCAGTCAGCAGCACAGCACATGCTGTTGTGTGCCGGGCTCCAGTGGGAGACTGCTCACAGCAGCAGTCTCCTCTCCTTGTGTGTGTGGGGGGGCGATCACACTGATTGCACCCCTCCAGGATTTGTGCCAGGCTGAGGGACTGATGGCGCCCCCCTCCCCAGCGCGCAAAGCAAATAGGTTGTTTTTTTGTTTTTTTTTGCATCTCCCGTGATTAGGCTACGTCCCCTTCCCCTGGGCTGGCTCTCTACTGCCCTGTTCATATCTTAATCTGTAAGTATAACCTATATGGTGAATTTTAGGCACATAAAATACCCCTGGTCATGTCAGATGGGTTATGAGAACTTAAACTCTCAACTCTGAATGTAAATGTTTTAGATTTGTCTGATACATGAGTTATCCGTGAATGTTCTCATTCACTGTATGTGTATGAACAACAATCCTTTAGTGCTTGAAATTGGCAGAAAAATTGTAATTTTAATATCAAACGTGTAATTTAATTTTATCAAACATGCTCAATAGTCCAGATCACTGCTATGGAGGTACAGCTATATCCGGAATCTGTTCAGTCCCTTGTTATCGTTTGGTCAGATCATCGGCAACATCTTGCCATGTATGGCCAGCATTAAATATTTTAGGGTTTTGCAAATGGCAGGAAGCCAATCTGATCACAGTACATGCAAAAATGTTTCAGGCTACATATTGACTTTTGTGGTTTTTAATTTAACAATTTTAATAGGGTGGTATTTACCCTATGGAGCAAGATTTTGTATTCTTTTGTACTGCATTTATATTGTGTACAAATGAACCATATACAATACTACATACAGTATATTTAGTCTCAAAGATTGCTGCATTTGTCATCCCAGGCCTATCGCCTGGATCAACATTTCCATAATCAAAGATATTTGAGAGGACCACAAATATTCATTGTTGTAAAACTGAACTTTTTTTTTCCGTGTATTCTGTTTTAAACTACTATATAATACTAAATGATCGTAAGTGCTGTTAGGCAGTCATAATGAGATGCTTATGACTTGAGCTGCAACAAAAGTTTTTGCTTCAGCTATTTGTTCTATTCAGCTATTTGTAGGATTGTTTAAACTTTTTTCGTGGGAAGCTGTTCTCAGTGGTACAAGATAAGGTACTTGGATACAAAGAGTTAATTAAGCCACACAAACAAATATCTTAGAAAAATTTTATTTATTACAATATAATATCTGAAAATAATACTTTGCATAGCTTCGGGATATAGCTGGTTAAACACTGGATCCAGAAACCTCAATCCCAATACATGGAGCTGGATTCAAAGATAACAATTCCTGGTCACTGTCTGCAGGTCATTTTCAGGAAAGGCTGATTCAAATTTCCTTTTTCCTAAACCATCCTATACTATCCTGCTGACAGGCTCCAGGGACCACTTACAAATATGGGTATAAATTTATTTCAAACTACTCTATTGGTTAAATACTGATCAGAAATATATAACAAACTAAGGCATGTGTATATACCTACAGACAACGCCATGAGGATTTGAGGTGTCTAATTTCCACATTCCTGTACCATTTCATGCCTGACGCACACATAAAAATACTAAATAAACATGGCTGTCAGCCATTTTTGCTCTCCCATTGCAGAAGCATGTAACTTTGTATTCTATTTAAAGCTGAAATCTGAGTATTATTTTACTTCTAATATAATCCCTTTCATGCAAAGATTGCTTAACAGCTCTGGCCTTTTACATAATGTATTTTAACAAAAATATTGGAAATATTGACTCACTCGGGTTATCCTAAACTGGCTAAACTGATGTCCCTATAAAAAAACCAGGTCCTGGTGCCAAGACTTTTTTGTTTAGGTCGGATAGTTTACTTCTAATCCTTGGGTTTAAGCGAAGGGAAAGAAACAATTTGAAAAAGCCATGATAATTTTCACATTGCTCATGTATTCTATGATTGTATCTGGTAGGTTTTAGATGTATAGTTACACTGCTGACAAGTAGTACTAGTAAACCTATGAAAAATTGTGAGTCTGTTTTTCGAGAATATATATTGACTGACGTTATGCTTATGATTGCTTCAAGGCCACGTTAAATGCCCGTACATCCATCTTGGCAGCGGCAAATCCTGTCGGTGGAAGATATGAACGCTCAAAATCGTTGAAGCATAATATAAATCTTTCAGCTCCAATAATGTCGAGATTTGACCTTTTCTTCATTTTAGTGGATGAATGCAATGAGGTATTTTTTCCTTTTTGATGTAAAGTACAGAAGAAAATTAAGAATACTACTAGCAGTATACTGCATATGTAATTGTTATTGGTCATAAACCATTTTTTAACTGATTTAAAACACATTATTGATTTTATATATTTGTGTGTGTATACAGTATATAATATATATATATATATATATATATATATATATATATATATATATATATATATATATATATATATATTAGGGGTGTGCACCGGCCACTTTTCGTGTTTTGGATCTGGATTGGTTTTGCCAAAACCACCCTTCCGTGTTTTGGGTTCTTGGTTTTGTGTTTTGGATCTGTATTTTTTTTAAAAAAAGCATAAAAACAGCTAAAATCACAGAATGTGTTGGTTTTTCTGCTCCTATGCTATTATTAACCTCAATAACCTTAATTTCCAGTCTATTCTGAACACCTCACACCTCACAATAGTGTTTTTATGTCCAAAAGGTTGCACCGAGGTAGCTGGATGACTATGCTAAGCGACACGAGTGGGCGGCACAAACACGTGACCCATCTAGGAGTGATGCTGCAGTGGCAGACAGGATGGCAGTTTGCATTATGTACAGTTTGGGGCCTAGTTTTTCAAAGAAAAAAAAGAGGTGCAAGATGGAATTGTCCTTGGGCCCTCCCACCCACCCTTATGTTGTATAAACAGGACATGCACACTTTAACAAAGCAATCATTTCAGCGCCAGGGTCTGCCACACAACTGTGGCTGAAATGATTGGTTCGTTTGGGCCCCCACAAAACAAGCTGGCAATTAATCTGTCCCTGCACAAACTGGCTCTACGGAGGCAAGATGTCGTCTTCATCCTCCTCATCCACCGATTCCTCACCCTCTTCAGTGTTGTGTACATCCTCATCTTCACAGAGTATTAACTCGTCCCCACTGGAATCCACCACCACAGGTCCCTCTCTACGTTCTGGAGGCTGGACTCCCTGGAAGAGTTGATAATTCATTTTTATGAACATCATCTTCTCCACATTTTGTGGAAGCAACCGCCTACGCCTTTCGCTGACAAGGTTCCCGGCTGCACTAAACACTCTTTCGGAGTACACACTGGAGGGGGGGCAACTCAGGTAAAATAGAGCCAGTTTGTACAGGGGCCTCCTAATTGCCTCTTTTTCCTGCCAGTACAGGTATGGACTGTCTGACATGCCTACTTGGATGCTGTCACTGATGTAATCCTCCACCATTCTGTCAATGGTGACAGTATCATATGTAGTGACAGTAGACATGTCAGAAATTGTTGCCAGGTCCTTCAGTCCGGACCAGATGTCCAAACTTGGTCCTGCCTGCCCTGCATCACCGCCAGCGGGTTGCTTAGGATACCTAAGTTTTTTCCTGGCAGCCCCAGTTGCGGGAGAAAATGAAGATGGAGCTGTTGACGTGTCACGTTCCGCTTCAGCTGACAGTGTGTTCACCAGCAGGTCTTTGC
Source organism: Taudactylus pleione (assembly GCA_031769625.1). Taxonomy (NCBI): domain Eukaryota; kingdom Metazoa; phylum Chordata; class Amphibia; order Anura; family Myobatrachidae; genus Taudactylus; species Taudactylus pleione. The sequence goes on from JAUIMM010000384.1 coordinate 5,911,101, forward strand.
AACTCTGCAGGCTTGTGTCGGCCGGAAAGAGGGACACCACATAGGCTTTAAACCTAGGATCGAGCACGGTGGCCAAAATTTAGTGGTCTGATTTCAACAGATTGACCACCCTGGAATTCTGGCAAAGCGAATGAAGGGCTTCATCCACAAGTCCCACATGCCGAGCGGAATCGCTCCATCTTAGCTCCTCCTTCACTTTCTCCAGCTGCTTCTGCAAAAGCCTGATGAGGGGAATGACCTCACTCAAGCTGGCAGTGTCTGAACTGACTTCACGTGTGGCAAGTTCGAAGGGCTGGAGAACCTTGCACAACACTGAAATCATTCTCCACTGCGCTTGAGTCAGGTGCATACCCCCTCCTTTGCCTATGTCATAGGTGGATGTATAGGCTTGAATGGCCTTTTGCTGCTCCTCCATCCTCTGAAGCATATAGAGGGTTGAGTTCCACCGCGTCACAACCTCTTGCTTCAGGTGATGGCGGGGCAGGTTCAAGAGTGTTTGCTGGTGCTCCAGTCTTCGGCACGCAGTCGCTGAATGGCGAAAGTGGGCAGAAATTTTTCGGCCCACCCAAAGCGTCTCCTGCACGCCCCTGTCGCTTTTCAGAAAATTCTGCACCACCAAGTTTATTGTGTGAGCAAAACATGGGACATGCTGGAATTTGCCCAGATGTAATGCCCGCACAATATTGGTGGCGTTGTCAGATATCACAAATCCCCAGGAGAGTCTAAGTGGGGTAAGCCACTGGGTGATGATTTCCCTCAGTTTCTCTAAGAGGTTGTCGGCGGTGTGCCTCTTACTGAAACCGGTGATACACAGCGTTGCCTGCCTTGGAACGAGCTGGCGTTTATGAGATGCTGAAACTGGTGACGCTGCTGCTGTTGCTGCGTAAGGTGATACATCTACCCAGTGGGCTGTCAGTCATATAGTCCTTAGTCTGCCCTGTTCCACTTGTCCACATGTCCGTGGTTAAGTGGACATTGGGTACAACGGCATTTTTCAGGACACTGAGGACTCTTTTTCTGACGTTTCTGTACAGTCTCGGTATCGCCTGCCTAGTGAAGTGGAATCTAGACAGGATTTGGAACCGGGGACACACTACCTCCATCAATTGTCTAAATCCCACTGTACTAATGGCGGATACCGGATGCACGTCTAACACCAACATAGCAGTCAAGGCCTCAGTTATACGTTTTGCTTCAGGATGACTGCTGTCATACTTCATCCTTCTCGCTAAGGACTGTTGGAGGGTCAATTGTTTAGTAAAAGTAGTGGTGTTCCTACTTCCTCTCTGGGATGATGAACGACTCCCAGCAGCAGCGGCAGCAGGAGGCGTAGCAATGCAGGATCCTCCGGAGGAATCCCGGATAGGAGAGTCAGTCATGCCAGTGACATGGCCTGCAGGACTACTTCCGATCCTGACTAAGGAGGAAATTGATGAGGAGGGAGTTGACGGTGTGGTTTGCAGGCGCTTGGATACAACAGGACAACGGGATTTAGGTGTCCCTGGACTGCTTATGGTCTTAGCCAAAGTTTCTGAACTTGACAGTAACTTTTTATGAACACGCTGCAGGTGCCGTATAAGGGAGGATGTTCCTAGGTGGTTAACGTCCCTACCCCTACTTATTTCACCTTTACATAAGGTACATATGGCAAGACAGTTGTTGTCCGGATTTGGATAGAAATATTGCCAGACCATAGAGGTGGAATGTTTGGTCTTCTGCCCAGGCATGACCGTGATGGGCTTTTTCATCCCACGGACAACAACTGTCTCCCCCGGAGCCTGATTTAAACAAACCACATCACCATCAGAATCCTCCTCGCCAACTTCCTCCTCAGCGCCAGCTACACCAGTATCCTCACCCTGTTGTACTTCAACAGTGACATCTTCAATTTGCATATCAGCAAGTGGACTGTGGGTGCTCCTTTCAGCACTTGCAGGGGGCGTGCAAATGGTGGAAAGAGCCACCTCTTCCCGTCCAGTGCTGGGAAGGTCAGGCATCGCAACCGCCACCACACTTGGACTCTCCTTGGGGATTTGTGATATCTTCTTAGAACGCACAGTTCTTCGCTGTGCTTTTGACAGCTTAACTCGTTTGATTTTTTTAGTGGGAGGAGGGCTTCCATCGTCATGTGAAGCTGAACCACTAGCCATGAACATACTAGGGATCGACCTTAGCCGTTCCTTGCCACACCGTGTCGTAAATGGCATATTGGCAAGTTTACGTTTCTCTTCAGATGATTTAAATGTTTTTTTAAGGTCATTTTCCTGAACTTTGTCATTTGGGATTGTATGTGGCTTCTACTATGACATTGGGCATCGGCCTTGGCAGACGACGTTGATGGCATGTTATCGTCTATGTCATGACTAGTGGCTGCAGCTTCAGCACTAGGAGGAAGTGGTTCTTGATCTTTCTCTATTTTATTTTTATCGGAGAAAGTTTGGTCCTCCATTTATGTTATATCGATTTGATATATACGTGCGGCTAAGGCGCACACAAACACAGAAAATATTTTTTTATTTTTGCTGGAGAGTAGTGCACTTTGTGGGTTACACCACCCTTTAAGAAATGAGCCACCCGGCCCTTTACTTATGACACAGGCGCACGCTTGGCACTACTTTGTTGATGCACGTGCGGCTACTGCGCATACAATTCACAAACACAGAAAATATTTTTTTATTTGGTTTGGAGTGTACTTTGGGGGTTACAGCACCCTTTAACGGTCAAGCCAGCCGGCCCTTTACTTATGACACAGGCGCACGCTTGGCACTACTTTGTTGATGCACGTGCGGCTACTGCGCACACAATTCACAAACACAGAGAAAATATTATTTTTTTAGCACTTGGGGGGGAGCACCCCTGATGGACAGAGCACCCCCTGGACAACACTACAGCACCCCTTTAGGACTGGGACACTGCACAGGACTTTGGAGTGGACACAGCCCCTATTAACAACAGCAGCACAGCACAACACAGCCAGCCCCTATGGACTTTGAAGTAGTGGACACAGCCCCTATGGACAACAGCAGCACAGCACAGCACAGCACAACACTACTCTGCACTACACTACACTACACTACACTACACAGCCCAGCCAGCCCTAACTCCCACCCTCCCTCTTCACTGTCCACAGCCGTGTGAGAAAATGGCGCCGACGTGGGTACCTTTATATAGGATCCAAAACCCGCGAGACCCGGAAGGCGGGATGATGACGTTTTGCCTCGATTTCAGATCCGAGTCAGGCGGGAAAAGTCGAGCCTGACTCGGATCTGCCTCGGATCGGGGGGGCTTGGGGGGGGTTCGGATTTCAGAAATCCGAACCCGCTCACCCCTAATATATATATATATATATATTTTTTTTTTTGTTACAAATGAGGCTTCACACAAATCATTCTATATCCTCTTCAGAATTCAAAATGTAAACAAAACCATGTGTTTCAATTCGTTTCGGAGCGCTTTTGATTCCATTCACAAACCTCAAATTGTTTATTTTGATTTTATCATAAAGACAGTGGTTTACATCCCAGAGATAACCCACATACCACAAAGTGTAAGGGATGGGGACCCTGACAGATAGACGAGGACAAACTGCCCACCAATACATAACTTTCTGTAGCACCCAATGCCCACCTAGACTGCACTATGTGATATGCTTACATTTTCCAGGGACACTGCCCATCAAAAATATCCTTATATAAGACAGATGAGAAGAAAAATGCCAATATGATAAAAAGGAAGCCTATGGTATTTTGTAGTGTCTGCTTTTGAACTAGCTGTGCATGATGCTAGAAAATCTAATAATCCTGACCCTGCACTGACTTATTGACTCCGTCGTCCGATATTTGTAAAGAGATAAGGCAGATAACATAAGTAATTTCTCTGACTGCACAAAACATTTCTAAC